>SJYQ01095548.1:0-78322 GCA_006410935.1 Redunca redunca
TATGGGGGGCTCGGGTGGGGGAGGGGGCTCTGGGGGTGGCTCAGGGGGCAAGGGCAAAGGAGGTTGCCCAGCGGTTCGGCTGAAGGCACGTTACCAGACGATGAGCATCCTGCCCATGGAGCTGTATAAGGAGTTCGCCGAGTACGTCACCAATCATTATCGGATGCTTTGTGCGGTGTTAGAGCCCGCCCTGAATGTCAAGGGCAAGGAGGAGGTCGCCAGTGCTCTGGTTCACATCCTGCAGAGTACGGGCAAGGCCAAGGTGAGTGCTGGGCCCTCAGGACCTGGGCATGGGCGCTCGCTTGTGGGGACAGTAAGGGGAGGGCATGTGTGTCTTCATGAGCTTGGGCTGAACAGAGGCTGACCCCTGGCTCTTCCTGGACTCCAGGACTTCCTTTCAGACATGGCCATGTCTGAGGTGGACCGGTTCATGGAACGAGAACACCTCATATTCCGCGAGAACACGCTCGCCACTAAAGCCATAGAAGAGTACATGAGACTGATTGGTCAGAAATACCTCAAGGATGCCATCGGTACAGCGCCCCTGCAGGCCTTCTCCCCAAACCTACAGACACCCGGCCCAGCCCTAAACACAGCTCCTCCAGACCCTAAGTCCACCTTGCCTCAGCTCAATGCTTCCAGACCCAGAGTCCCCAGCCTCCAGCCTGATTCTGAGATTCCCCAAACCCCAGTTGTCTCTGCCCTTTGAAAGTGTGACTGACCCCTACTGTGCCTCTAACCCTATAGGGGAATTCATCCGTGCTCTGTATGAATCTGAGGAGAACTGTGAGGTGGACCCCATCAAGTGCACGGCATCCAGTTTGGCTGAGCACCAGGCCAACCTGCGGATGTGCTGTGAGTTGGCCCTGTGCAAGGTGGTCAACTCCCATTGGTGAGACTGGGAACGCTGGGTTGGGGGGCCAGGGTTGGGGGAGTCGTGTGTTCATCTGTTCATCCATCTGTCCATCTTCAAAGAGACCCGAGAACCAGTTGTGGGCAGAGTGCTGTGCTCAGTGCTTTAGAGCAGACAGAGCTGCGAGGCTTGGCCTCTGCCCTCAGAGGCCCTGCACCAGAAGGGGCGGGATATCAGAGATGCAGAAAGCCAAGGGGCAGTGTAGTATATGTTAAGTTCCAAAGAAGGGACCCTCCATCCCGCATCCACACATAAGGTCAGAGAAGGCAGAGCTTGGAGATGAGCAGAGACAGCTTCATGGGAGAGGTGCTCCTGGGCTGGGCTTAGAAGATTGGGCCAGGTTCTGACCTATAGAACATAGGTTGAGAAGCTGCCTTGGGAGAAGGCTGTGAAGGAGACCCATGTGTGAGGGCGAGAGGTCCTGGGGCAGCAGGCAGAAGTGGTTTAGTGGAGCGTGTGGCTCACTTCGGTGGGGAACGGAGGGCCACGTGGTCGGACGGGGTGAGAAGAATTAGTGTGTGAAGGCCTGGCTGCCCGGTAAGGGAGCCTGAGTTCTCAGTAGGTCAGGGGACGCCTATGATGGTGTACAGTATCGTGACCGTGAAGGTTAGGCCTTCAGTAGAGGTGGGTGCAGAGGCAGCTGGATAGGGAGATGAAGTCCAGGCTACTTGGGGGCATTGTTACTGCGTCAGGCATGGAAATCAGATCCTGAGTCACAATCTGGCAGGAGAAGTAGAAAGGGGCCGCTGTAAGGACCCTCTGCGGAGAGGATCAGCGGGTGTCCTCAGCTAATTGGAAAGGAAGGGCGGTGTCTCTGGGGGTCCTGAGGCCGTGAGGCTGGTGGCTGGGTGACCAGTGGCTACACTGACAGAACCAGGGAGTCAAGAGGGGGGACTCAGCAGAGGTTGGAGGTGTGGGAGCAACGCTCAGCGCTACTTTCCATGGTTCGAAGTTTAAGGTGTCCATGGGACATTGCAGAGGAGCGCCTGGGAGGTCGGGGGGGCATGAACTCTGAGCTGTTCCGGGGACTGGGCCATGCCTGGGGTGCCTCCATCCCCATTTCCCTGGAATCCAGAAGAGTTGGGGGGTCCGAGCTCCCTGTACCTCGAGTGACCCTCCATCTCTCTCCCATCTCTGTCTCTCCCGGTGTCGTCTTCTCTTCTCCTGCTCTCCTCGTCTCTCTGGCACACACGCTGTCTCTCTCCCGTGTGTTCCTGTCCCCCACCTCCTCTTCCTCCGGTCTTCTCTCCACCGTCCGTCCCCTGCCGCAGCCCTCTTCCTCCTCAGCCCCCTGCCCTCCTCCTGCGCGCCCTCCCTCACGCCCTGTCACTCTCACCTCTGTCTCTGCACCCTCACCTCCTACCACCCCCCTCAGCATGTTCCGTGGAAGCTGAGGGTCTCTGGGGCTCAGTCCCGGTCTCTCTCTCTCTCTCTCTTTCTCTCTGTCTCCCCGCCCCTCCCCGCCAGCGTGTTCCCGAGGGAGTTGAAGGAGGTGTTTGCGTCCTGGCGACTGCGCTGTGCAGAGCGGGGCCGAGAGGACATTGCGGACCGGCTGATCAGCGCCTCGCTCTTCCTGCGCTTCCTCTGCCCGGCCATCATGTCACCCAGCCTCTTTGGGCTCATGCAGGAGTACCCAGATGAGCAAACCTCGAGAACCCTCACGCTCATCGCCAAGGTCATCCAGAACCTGGCCAACTTTTCCAAGTGAGGGAAGCCTCAGGCTGGGGGTCGGGTGGGACTGGCAGGAAGGGTCTCCTGAGTCCCTAGAGTCAGGCGTGGGTTGGGGCCTTCTGGGTGTGACCTGTACTTTCTGGATGCTTTGGCCAGGTTTACCTCAAAGGAGGACTTTCTGGGCTTCATGAACGAGTTTCTGGAGCTGGAGTGGGGTTCCATGCAGCAGTTCCTGTATGAGATCTCCAACCTGGACACGCTGACTAACAGCAGTAGCTTTGAGGGTTACATCGACCTGGGCCGAGAGCTCTCCACGCTGCACGCCCTGCTGTGGGAGGTGCTGCCCCAGCTCAGCAAGGTCAGCACAGGCCCCTTGGTGGGTCCTTAGGTCTCCAGAGGCTCCTGTGGCCCAGAGACCATCCCCTGAGCAGATTCTGCCGCCCTTCTGATACCGGACACGTCACAGCCACTTCCCGGGCTCAGACACCTTCCCCCTTCTGAACTCTGAGGCCCTCGGGTAACAGCCTCCCCCTTCTAGGAAGCCCTCCTGAAGCTGGGCCCACTGCCCCGGCTCCTCAATGACATCAGCACGGCACTGAGGAACCCCAACATCCAGAGGCAACCGAGCCGGCAGAGCGAGCGGCCCCGGCCTCAGCCCATGGTGCTGCGGGGGCCTTCGGCCGAGATGCAGGGCTACATGATGCGGGACCTCAACAGGTGAGCCCCAGGAGCCCCTGGCTGTGCCCTAAGAGCCCACACGTCTGTCCCGGATACACTCCTGGGTCCGTGTGCCTCTCTCGAGGACTTGAAAGAAAGGAAAGAGAAGCGATTTCTTAGAGAAAACTGTAAGTAGACAGGTCCAGTCAGTGGTTAGGCTAGAGGAAGGCTAGAGGTTAGGTCAGAGGAAGCCAGCAGCTCAGAGCACCCCCTGCTGAAAGCATCCCTGCAGCTCCATGCACTGTCAGCCTGGGGGCCCTTGGCCTGCCCAGGCCTGCCCCAGGCTGGGGCTCAGCCAGGACACTGGGACCAGCCACCTGGTGTCAGGACGTTCAGATGGCTCTGACCTAGTCCCCGCCGGGACCCCTCAGACCCTGCCCGCTCCAGCCCCTGCTCACAGGGCCTCCCCTGCGCCGCCGGGCGCTGCCCACCCTGCCCCTCCTCTCCATGACACCATTCCCATCCACCACCCTGCCCACCTCCACGCGTCCGACCTCTGCCCCCTCTCTCCTTCTCTGCCTGTGCTCGCCCCTCTTGCATCTTTCTCCAGCTCCATCGACCTTCAGTCCTTCATGACTCGAGGCCTCAACAGGTGAGGGGCTCTGTGCTCCCCCGCCCTCTTCTCTCTGTCTGCTGCCCACTCCCAGCCTTCTCCATGCACCCTCATCTCCCCCACGTCTGCCCAGACCTGCCCTGATGCCTCCTCCTGCTGCCCCATCTGCCCCCGCTGCTGGAGGCCTGTCCCACCCTGTTTCTCTCGCGCCTCTGCCACCCTGCCCACCGCCCTCTCTCCCTGCCCTGTGGCCCCCTCTTCACCCCAGGCCTTTGCTGACCACAGAGGCTCACCTGCCAGTGGCCCGCTCTGACCTCCCATTCGTGTGCTCCCTTCCCTTCCTGCAGCTCTATGGACATGGCTCGCCTCCCCTCCCCAACCAAGGAGAAGCCCCCGCCACCACCGCCCGGTGCGGGGAAAGACCTGTTCTATGTCAGCCGCCCTCCCCTGGCCCGGTCCTCCCCCGCCTACTGCACGAGCAGCTCAGACATCACGGAGCCGGAGCAGAAGATGCTGAGTGTCAACAAGAGCGTCTCCATGTTGGACCTGCAGGGCGATGGGCCCGGCGGCCGCCTCAACAGCAGCAGCGTGTCCAACCTGGCGGCTGTTGGGGACCTGCTGCACTCGAGCCAGGCCTCCCTGACCGCGGCTTTGGGTCTGCGGCCTGCGCCTGCTGGCCGCCTCTCCCAGGGGAGCGGCTCGTCCATCACGGCGGCTGGCATGCGCCTCAGCCAGATGGGCGTTACCACAGACGGTGTCCCTGCCCAGCAACTGCGCATCCCCCTCTCCTTCCAGAATCCTCTCTTCCACATGGCCGCTGACGGGCCAGGCCCCCCAGGGGGCCATGCAGGGGGCGGCGGCCACGGCCCACCCTCCTCCCACCACCACCACCACCACCACCACCACCACCGAGGCGGAGAGCCCCCAGGGGACACCTTTGCCCCGTTCCATGGCTACAGCAAGAGCGAGGACCTCTCCTCAGGGGTCCCTAAGCCCCCTGCCGCTTCCATCCTTCACAGCCACAGCTACAGTGATGAGTTTGGACCCTCTGGCACTGACTTCACCCGTCGGCAGCTCTCACTCCAGGACAACCTGCAGCACATGCTGTCCCCTCCCCAGATCACCATTGGTCCCCAGAGGCCTGTCCCCTCAGGGCCTGCAGGCGGGAGCGGTGGTGGGGGCAGTGGCGGGGGCGGCGGGGGCCAGCCGCCCCCTTTGCAAAGGGGCAAGTCTCAGCAGTTGACAGTCAGTGCTGCCCAGAAACCTCGGCCGTCCAGTGGGAACCTGCTGCAGTCGCCAGAGCCGAGTTATGGCCCTGCCCGCCCACGGCAGCAGAGCCTCAGCAAGGAGGGCAGCATCGGGGGTGGCGGGGGCAGCGGCGGCGGCGGCGGCGGCGGCGGCGGGGGACTCAAGCCCTCCATCACCAAGCAGGTAGGACAGGTGGGACGGCTGGTGGGGCGGCGAGCGGGAGGGGAGGAGGAGATGACTCGAGGGGAGCACGACAGTCTGTGGTCTGAAGTCACAGTTTTCTCACCTCCTTTCATTCATTAAGCAAAGTGCATACAGGGCCTGCTTTGCTCCACGTGCTATTCTGGGCACTGTGTGCTTGTCAGTTAGCAGACAGGCCTCCCTGCCCTCTTGGGGCTCCCAGGAGAGATGTGATGAGAACAGCATTCACAAGGGGATCGGTGGGAGGACTCCAGTCTCTTTGGGCCGTGCTCCCTGCCTCTGAAAGCGCCTGCCTCCTTCTGCCTTCCCTCTCCCCTCCTGCCCCAGCATTCCCAGACTCCGTCCACGCTGAACCCCACGATGCCGGCCTCTGAGCGGACGGTGGCCTGGGTCTCCAACATGCCTCACCTGTCGGCTGACATCGAAAGTGCCCACATCGAGCGGGAAGAGTACAAACTCAAGGAGTACTCCAAGTCTATGGATGAGAGCCGACTGGACAGGGTACGGGGGGCCCTCCCTGCCCCGAGCCCTGTCATTACCCACAGGGCAGGCTTCTAGTCCCTTCCAAGGGCAACACCTGGGGCCAAGTAGTTATGAGAAGAAAGGACAAAGACCCGATCCCTTTGGAGAAGCCCTCAGTCTCTCAGCGGATCCAAGATACAATCAGTCCATTGAAAAGCCCTTTTCAGCTCTGTTTTGTGGGTTCCACACATGGTAGATTGTCCGGGGAGGCATGCTCTGTATTAGACTGCCTCCGTGTTCCTCCCCAGGGAGAGCATAAGCCCTGGGTCCTGTGACTTCTCAGGAGGGAAGTTACTGCAGCAGCAGTAGGAGGTGATCCATTGGGCAAAGGCAGGGCAATTATACCACGAGCCATGCGCAGCTTCCCCAGTCATGGTCCCACAGGCACCGGTGACAGAGGGGTAGCCGTCAGAGGTCTAGTGCAGGGAAGTGGCGCATGTAGGGAAGACTGTCCAGACTCTCAGCTGCTGGTGGCCCCATGCAAAAGTCAGCCGAAGCTCTGGCCTTTACTCACTTAGCAGAAAGCTGTTTGGGACCCATTGCTACAAGAACCCCGAAGAAGAGGGTGACTGCAGGGTTAAATTATACATAACAGGATACATGATTCCAACTAGAGGAGCAGAGAGGTTTTGGGCAGTAGTCTCTGAGTAAATAAAAATGTCAGGATTGATGTAGATAGACTTGAGCTAAGAGAATATCTTTAAGCCTTATAAATTATTTCCAGCATTTGACAAACCAAGGACAAAATGCCTTTCACCTGTGTCCATGAGTCTGGCTAGGCTCCCGTGTGGGTTTTCCTGAGTCCAGGTGCCAACGTGAGGGCACGTGTATACTGCTAGGAGTCCACGGTCTTGTTACATCTTGACAGAGCCTCAGCCCCATGGGATGACTTTCTTAACAGTTTGTGTGTGTGAGAGAGAGAGGGAGATCGAGAGGCCAGGGAAGGGCTGGAGGAGACTGGTGAGGACCCCTCACCACACGGTGCTGTGCTTAGCAGGCAGGGCGGAGGCTGGGTGCACGGCCGGGCCCAGCCCCTCACAGTGCGGGGTCCTGTGCCCGGCGGGCAGGTGAAGGAGTATGAGGAGGAGATCCACTCGCTGAAGGAGCGGCTGCACATGTCCAACCGGAAGCTGGAGGAGTATGAGCGGAGGCTGCTGTCCCAGGAGGAGCAGACCAGCAAGATCCTGATGCAGTATCAGGCCCGGCTGGAGCAGAGTGAGAAGAGGCTACGGCAGCAGCAGGTGGAAAAGGACTCCCAGATCAAAAGCATCATCGGCAGGTGAGGAGCGGCCCGGGGAGGGCTGGTGAGGAAAAGCCTGCGGCTGAAGAGGGTCGGCGAACCCTGCCTCCAGTCCCACCCACTCCCCCAGCTTAGGACACCTGGAAGAAAGTCCACCCCGCTCCACCATTTACCAGGTGGAGAGAAATCTCATGCTTGGTGCATTAAATGTCCCTTTACTAAACTTTGCTCTCTCCCCTAGCAGAGTAATGTCTGAAGCCTTTAGAAATGTACCTCTTACTGTCCAACCATCTCTGTGTGTCTGGACTGGCCTAGGCTGGGACTCCCCACTGGTTATTCTCAAGCCAGCCTATGATGTTCACCCCAAATCTAAGCAGAGGTCCCTTAGCCATAGTGGCCCCTGACCTTCCCATCCTGGAGAGGTGTTCCATCCTGGAGTGAACGATGCTTACTCTCCCTTGCGCTCTGCCAAGCCCTGAGCTCCAAAGGCAGTGTCTCAACAAGGGGTTCAGTTAGCTTGAGAGCTGGGTAGGACCCCACACCCCACTCCAACCAGGGCAAGTTCCATTGCCATCCATTCTCAGTGTATTTTTCAGGAATATTAATTAGAAAAGTTTGACTTGAAACTTTTTTGAAAACCACTGCTGTGATATCCTTTATGAGAAATCACCTTGAGAACCTTCTTTGAAGGTAGAGAGAAGCTGGGAATGATGATTGTAGAGACCCCTCTTGGGCCAGGGGTGTCCAGGGGCTGCCCTGGAGACAGTCTCCGTTCTGTGAGGTGGCGTAGGGAATGAAGCCAGATCTTCAGCTGCAGTGTCTGCAGAAGGGCCTGCTCATGGATAAAGTGCTGAGTGCTGTGTGCCTGGTGGGTGGGGTCCCTGGGGCACAGAGGCCCGTCCTTAGCAGGGAAATGCAAGCATTCCTGAAATTGGGTGAATGATGGGCAGTCTCTGGGGATCGAAGGAATGGAGGGAGTCTGAGTGCAGGGGAGAAAAGTGCCAAAGCTTCTCGAGAGAGTAGCAGGGTTCCCAGGGTCGGGATCTCCCTGGGCAGGCTCCCCGCCTGTGCCCGCCACTAACCCCACTGAAGCCCGTCCCTTCAGGCTGATGCTGGTGGAGGAGGAGCTGCGCCGGGACCACCCCACCATGGCTGAGCCGCTGCCTGAACCCAAGAAGAGGCTGCTCGACGCTCAGGTGGAAATTACAATGTCATTTATCTTCTCCGTGTCCCATCCCCATCCATCCCACTGTCCTTCGTGCGGTCACTGCGCCAGCCACCCCGGCCCCATCGCCACCGTCTCTCCCGTCGTCCTTTGTCCAGCGGCCGCTCCCGGCTGTCCCCGCGACCCCATCTTCATCCCGTCGTCTGTGCCTTCGTCACTCCCAGCAGCGTCAGCCTCCCCCCACCCCTGCACCTCCCCACCCTGCCTCCCCTGCTCGGCCACATTTCAGGACCTCCAGCCAGAACCTCAGCCTCTCTGTCCCCAGGCCCGAGTCCTGGCCCCTTCCGGGCTGGCCCCCGTGTGAGTCAGAGGGCACGGTCTCCCCAAGCGCCTCTCAGGCCAGGGGGCCAGAGGCAGTGCACCAGCGCAGAGCCCCAGGCGCTAGGGGTGCTTGTGTCCCGGGCTCCAGCGGGTGCCCTGGGGGTGCTCGTCACCACTGCTTCCTGGGCCCCTCAGTTCTCCTTGTCTTTGACAGCTCGCTAGGCCTCTTCCCAGCTCCTGGGATCCTGAAGCCCACCTCCCGGCCCCACACTCTGAGCCCTCCCCTCCTGCCTCTGTTTAAAGCCCAGCTTGCCTTCTTTGGCCCTGGTCCCCCTCTGGTCCTCACACCTGCCCGACCACCCCAGATCCCGCTATCCACCCTCTCTCACCCCAGCCAGCTTTTAGGACTTCCCTCCCGCCCTCTAACCCCTTGTTTCCCTTCCCCCAGTTCAGCTCACTTGCCCACCCATGCTTCTCTCCTCTGCTCTGACCTCCAGGCTCCCCCCCCCAGAACCACCAAGGCTCCTGACCCCTTGACCCCACTCTCTCCCCCTGCAGCTCCTCATCAGGTAATTCTCCTGGTTCCGCTTTGACCACGGGCGGAGGACACAGGGGGAGGTGACTCCGGACCACTGCAGGTTGGTCGTGAAGCCCACTCCCTCTGACTCTCCAGAGCCCCTCTCCAGTTCACGGCTGCCCCCCACACCTGAGGACCTCCCCAGATGCGACCTTCCGGACACCTGCACAGACCCATCTTCCCAGGCACTGCCCCAGAGCACTTCCCTGCCGCCTCCCAGAACTGTTCAGGGACCCCTACCCGCTACCAGGCACTTTACCCTAGACGCCTGCACATCCCTAGATTACAGCGCCTCCCCACACAACCTCTCCGCACCTTCCCCTGACCCTGCCTCCTCCTCTAACCTCTCCAGTGTATGTCTGTCACCCCCCATTTCACCAAAGCGTCCTTGGGGGTTGGGACGTTGGGGATAGGATTTTGTTAAGGAGGGGTGGTGACGCTGGGTTAGGGGGGCACTGGCTAAAGGGGCTGTGATGGCTGCAGCAGGTAGGCTGGGGTTTCCTCTTCCTTCTCCCTCTTTCTGGTTCTGTGGAGAGCCCTCCTTCCTTCCACCCCTCACCTGTTTATCTTCCTCCTTCCCTACATCTGTGAGGTAGACAGCATCTGGGGCTCCTATTCGGCCCTCCTGGGTGGGAGTTAAGAGTGTGTAGTTAATGCAGGGAGACTTTGGGGGCCTTGGAGAGGGTGCCATTCAGATGTCAAGACAGTAAGGGTGAGTGAAGCAAGGAGAAGGATCGAGAAAGGAGACCCTGATGGATGTTAGGACATGGACTGGCCCACATGGTGTGGGATTTGGCAGTGGCAGGAGGTGTCTTCTTAGATAAGATCATGGGCTGGTAGCCGTGTTGATTTCAGGCAGAGATGCTAGGTTGGGGGCTGTTAATGCCATTCACTCCCTTTATCCTGCTACCCAGTGGCCTTGCCGGACACAGAATCCTACCTGAAAAGCCAGTAAACGGGAACCTGTCAACCAGTGACATCACTTCTGAGAGGCTTTATTTTCTGCAGGATGGATCTGCAGTGGGCAGTGGCTCCTCACACTGTAATTTTAACTCTCTGCCTGCCCAGCCTCTCTGTCAAATTAGTTAGTGAGCTGAAAACAGATGCTGCCAGGCACCAGGGGACCTCACCATTTAAAGGACTCCTGTGGTGAATTCTTTTGTAAAATGAATAATGGCACCCTAATTTATCTCCTTTCTAAATTTGGGTCCCTGGGGGTGTAGGGGGCATGCAGACAAGCAGAGGGAAGGCAGTCTGAGGTTTCCTTCCCCTGCTCTCCCGCCACACTCAGTATGCCCTACTGCACGTGACTTTCTCGCTCGCTGACTCCTGGAAAGTGTGGGAGATACTCAGTAGCTAAGAGGGCAGCTTTGCTTAAATCTTGGGTTTGGGTGACCTTTGAGAGGTGAGGAAAACTAATCCGGGAGCCTCTGCCTGGAATGTTGTTAACGTCTTTTGCAATTCGGTCAGACACAGCTTGGTTGCTAGGCTTCAATGCCCTATATCCCAGGAAATAATTTGGACACTTTTTCTAAACCCCCTTCAGGTATTGGTCCCTCTGCAACTCAACCATTAACGTAAAAATTAATTTTATGTCTGTATTTTTAAAAGCCAAATGAGCGACCTGAAGCATAGAATACATGGTGTTCTTCTCCACTCCCAGCAGAGGAACAGAAGCCAGAGCAGAGGGGAGGAGACAAGAGTTGGTCCAGGAAGGGTAGGAAGGGGTAGAATAGGACCAGGGGTGGGAGTCCCCCTCACCCTCTAACTGGGAGCCCAGGGTGAGGGAACGAAAGGAACGTGGGGGTGGAGAGGAACGAAGTCTTTCTACTTCCTGGGGACACAGAGCTTGGGGCATGCTGTGTCTCTGCAGGAGCTCCTGGTCCTTCCTTTCTGACATCAGCGTGAGAGAGAGGCAGCCCTCCCACAGTATTTTTCCCTTCCCACATTATTTCCCTGAATCCTGTTCCTTCACCCCAGAACAGTTAAACCTCTCTAATTTAGAATGTTGTATTTGAGGAGATGGCCACTCTGAATAAGTGACAAAACTGAATGACAGTATCTGTTTAATGAAATGCATGTCTTCAGAATATATACAGTAAGTAGAACTCCATGAACGAGGCTTTTCCACTCCAGGCCCTCAGGGAGCATGTGTTAATGAGTGGATAGGATTGAAAAGCCTGTTTTCTGGTATAGATTAAATATTCCCTCCCACAGACATGTTTCTACTATTAATTTGCTTAGCACATTCTTTCTTCACAGATAAAGAAAAACTCAAGCCCAGTTTTTGTTCAAATTATGAAAAAATTCCAGTCCATGGGGGTTTGGATTAATGAGGTTTTGCTGTACTGCCTTTCCTTGTTCCCTCTGCACTAAGTTCCCACCTCAGGTTGGCGGTGGCCTGGGAGGGGGCCCTGGGCAGCGGAAGGTGCCAGGGTTAGCTTGGGGGTGAGATAGGAAACTGACCTCTTTTGAAATGGGTTCCTGGTGTGACTCCTGGGGTTGAAGGCCCCAGTTAGGAGTCAGGGTGAGAGTCTCTTCTCCCTGATTCCAGAAGATGTACCTTCTCCTGCAGGTGAGAACAAATGAGGAGGATGTGGGTGGGAGGGGTCTCCTGGGGGAAGGGGGTGGGACAGTTGGTGGAGTGGGCCACTCTGGGGGAGGCCACTGCTTGGGGGCTGGCAGCCAGGCCCCCGCGAAGCGTCTCAATAAGTCCGCGCTCTCCTCTTTGGTATCTTGCAGGAGAGGCAGCTTCCCCCCTTGGGTCCAACAAACCCGCGTGTGACGCTGGCCCCACCTTGGAACGGCCTGGCCCCCCCAGCCCCACCTCCCCCACCCCGGCTGCAGATCACTGAGAACGGCGAGTTCCGAAACACCGCAGACCACTAGCCCACCCAGCATCTCAGACCTCCTCCTCCCTCCCTGTGCACCCCACCCTGGAACGGCACCGACCACCAGGACTGGACGTCACCGAGGGACAGCGGGATCGCCTCCCTGAACGCCTCCTTGTGGGGCAGCAGTCCCCAACCTGCACTGCACCATTTCTGGGAGGGAGAGTGGGGACCCTCAGCTGCCCCCTTTTCCTTCCTGCTGGGGTGCTGTCCCCTGTGACCCCCAGGACCCTTGCCCCAGGACACAGACCCCTTCACTCCGGGGTGCTATCCCCATCCTCTGCCTCATCGTTCCCCTGAGCACTGGGGGACAGACCCTCACCCCCACCCTGGGGGTGCGGCACCTCCAAACTTTCAACTTCAGGGTGATTTTTTAGCAGTAACCAGAGCTGACAATCTAACTCCCCTCCACCGCCCCATTTTGGCCTCCCCTGTCCCCCTTGTTATGGGGAGGGGCCCCAGGTGAGGGGGTCCTATTACCCCTTGATTTCTCAGGAGCGTCTGGGGGGGCTCAGCACGCACAAACTCCTTCTCCTCCTACCACTCTCAAATACTCTCCCTCCCCACCCAGAACCCAGATGGGGTGGAGGGGCCACCGGGCAGGGAGGGGGCGGCAAAGGGGGAATGGGACTTGTCTCCCTTTCTTCCCATACCTGATCTGCTCTTGGCTGGTCCCAGAGCGGGGTGAGGGGGCTCAGGCCCCCCCCTCCCCCAGTGTGTTGGGTGGGGTGGAACTGAGGTTCAGGGGAGGGGTTAGGGTTTAGGAGGGGGGTGTATGTTGGGGAGGACAGACTTGCTGATCTGCCCTACCCTGACACACACAGCCCCCCGCCCCCCCCCACCTTGGTCTCTACTCCCAGGGGGAGGGGGGAACTTACTCTAGGAAAAGCCATGTCTCTCTCCCCCAGGGCAGGGGGACCTGTGTTGGAGGAGGGGTGTTGGGGGCCCCCTTCCATGACTCTGTCCCCTGGGGGAGGTAGGACAGGGCTGGGCTTCCTTCTCATCCTCCCCCCTCCCCCCCCCCCAATCTCCTTCCACGTCTCTCCCTCCCGCCAGCGCCAGCTCCACAATTTTTCGGTGTTTCTCTGTACATAGCTCTCTGGCGGGATAGGGGAGGTAGGATGGATGGGGTTTGGGGTGGGTCGGTCATAGGAGGAGAGAAGGTCCTCCTTGGCACCCCCTCTTCCCTGACTGCTGTCCTCTACCCAGCCTTGCCCCCTCATCCCTTCTTGCGTTTGGTATTGAGACTTCTCGGACTCCACCCTTCTTTTTTTTGTATGGACAGTTCCCCTTCAGTCCCATCCCCCTACACACAGACACCCAGCCGGGGCCAAATTTATACTTATATAAAAGTTGTAAATATGTGAAATTTTATCCCTGTGCCCTTCCTTGCTTTCCCAACCTCAGACTCTACCCCTGGACCCCCTTTCCTCTTCTCTTCTTTGGCTGTTGTAATTATCTGGGATTTGTACTGTACATATCCGGGGTGTGTGTGTGTGGGCTGGGGGCAACCCCTCTGTACAGCGCTTCCTGGCCCCCTCCCCACCACGATTCCCTCTCCCCCAATAAGGGTAGGGAGACGTTCTTCCTACCTGTTTTATTTTGTTTTCTCGTTCTCCCTCCCCACCTCACCCCACCCCCAGCCTACTCTCTCCCCCACCACTGCCCCTTTTCTTCCACTCCCAGCCCCATTTCCTTTTTTTCTGGAGTGTGTGGTGAAACAGAAAAATCATGTTTAATAAACGGAGATTGTTCTTTTATCGCGGTGCTGACTTTCCTAGTCTCGGATCTCCGGGAGGATCAGCATGGTGACAGGAACTGCTTTTTGAGAGGAAGCTGACAGCTTGGGAGAAATTCTGTATCCTTGTGTGACGCCAGTGTCTTGGCCCTAGAATGTCGCTCTCCCAACCAGCAAGATTGTTTTGAGTAGGGGTTTTTGCACAGGCCAAATTTCCCCCATGTGTCTCACCACTGCGCCACTTAACCCCAAGAGAAAAGAAGTTAAGGAACAGCAGCAGTATCTGATAAAAAATCACAAGTGTACATCTACATGTCCCTTAAAAATAATTACCTAGAAGTGAAGAATATTTCATTGGTTAAAGTGCTCCCATACGGAACGGAGGAAAGAACTTGGTGCCTCACTTGGTGGAGTCGGCCCCTGGGCCAGCACTTGTCGTCTCGGCTTCCCCTGAGGAAAGGATGGGAACTCCTACCTTGCTGGTGGCAGGTCGGGGGAGGGGGCGTGGGATAGAAGGTGATGCGAACAATACCTAGCCCATACGCTAGGTGCCCTCTTAATCTCAGCACCTATCGGGGGCAGGCGTTACATTTAATCACTGGCGTGGCTCACTGGTCACACTCTCGGTACCGCCTGCGCATTCTCAGCTCTTCTGCGGCCCTGGCCGGGTGTACCGTCTCCCGCNTGCAGGCTTCCAGAGGGTGAGAGTGCCCCAGCTGAGCCTCCTGCTCCTCATACTGCATTGCCCCCCAAAATCTTCTACATCAAGCAGGAACCCTTTGAGTCCAAGGAGGAGACAGCAGGAGGCGGAAGTCAGTCTGTAGGAGCAAAGGAGGAGACCAAAGTGCTTCCAGCAGGGAACACTGAAGAGAATGGAGAACTAGGGTTCCTACTGCCCTCAGGAGCAGGGACAACATCTGGAGGAGGTGGTCCATCCTGGAAGCCAGTGGATCTTCATGGGAATGAAATCCTATCAGGGGGTGGGGGACCTGGGGGAGCAGGGCAGGCTGTGCATGGGCCTGTGAAGCTAGGTGGCGCACCCCCTGCAGATGGAAAACGCTTCGGTTGTTTGTGTGGGAAACGCTTTGCAGTGAAGCCAAAGCGTGACCGGCACATCATGCTGACCTTCAGCCTTCGACCGTTTGGCTGTGGCATCTGCAACAAGCGTTTCAAGCTGAAGCACCATCTGACAGAGCATATGAAGACGCATGCTGGAGCCCTACATGCCTGTCCTCACTGTGGTCGCCGGTTCAGAGTCCATGCCTGTTTCCTTCGCCATAGGGACCTCTGCAAGGGTCAAGGCTGGGCCACTGCTCACTGGACTTACAAGTGATTGCTAAGGCCATATGCTAACTTTCAGGACAAGGGAGCCACTGCTGCTGATGGATACTTATTACCCCTCACTACCACAGTACCCTAATCCTGTATCTTGTGTTGGTGGTTTTTTCTTGACCATACCTCATAGCATGCCACCAGGGATTGAACCTGCACCCCTACAGTGGGCAGTGCAGAGTCCCAACCACTGGACTAGCAGCAACGTCCCTGTATCTTGTTAATTATTCCACAAGGATAGATATATTACAGATCTCTTCTTGGGTGTGGCCCTCAACCTGACAGATTTGAAAACTTGATTTCTCATCTCTAGGTTTTTGCTAACTATCCTACGGGAAACTGGTTTACAGGCCCTAGATATACTGATCAGTTGCCTGTAATAGATCCTTTCATACAGGAAACTGGATTAAATTTCAGATTAGAAGTTTTATTTGATGAGAGAGGAGTTAGAGCAAGAAAAATTATGATAAATGTTTAATTCAGTCTCTATGAGAAGTTAAGGGAGCTGGTCTCCATCTAGAGATGTGTTTGATTCAGAGTTCTAGTAATGCAGAGACTAAGCTCTAAGCTTTACTTTTCCCTCATCATTGCTGAAATTTTATGAGTAAAGGTCTTCTTATGTTCTTTTCTTTTGTTATGATTTTCTGGAAACCCTTCAGTCTATAAATTACTTTCTCACCAGTAGGTACTTTTTCAACACCTTTATTTTGTATGTTGTAGTTGAGCACTTTAACAAATTGAGAATTCCATGAATCACTTAGAACCCTCTTTAATAGAGGTATTCCCTCCACAGTCTGTGCCTCTTGTCTACCTTTGACCACCACTTATCACTCATATTGATCACAGGGACTGAAATGTGGTCAGTGAACTCAGGAGATGGCCACTGACCTAAAAATAAAATACTCTCAGGGTAGTGCCACTGCTCTGAACAAGAGGCCAAGGTTAGAGGGACTCAGGGCTGAAATGGCACATGCTGAAAACTAGAGAAATAACTGCACAGTGGGACCATACCTCCTCCCTGTCCATCCTCACCGACATTACAGCCCCTTGGTCCACACATAGAAGGGTAGATATTGGAATGGGGAGATTGTCGTAGTTTTCTTTAGTTCTTCAAATAAACTTTGCCATGAAATCTAAGCTAACTGAACTGAATTGAGTCATTTATATGGGAGAGAACATGTGAAAAGAGTTGCAAAGACCTGGATGTATTCCTTATGCAGTGGGGGAAGAATCAGATAGCTTCACGCTGATGCAGAGAACACAATCCTGGACATTGGTGGACCAGATTCTCAGTCCTCACCTGCCTTTTTTGTTTTGAGGGGTGGGGTGTTATATACCTTCTAACTGGTTCTTTGTTTTTTGGGGGGTTTTTTAGGGATTATTCGCGTGATTTTATAATGTTGCCTCCTGACTTCATATATTATGTGTATTGTTTGGTTTGCTCAACATTTATTGCAAAGCACTGTACTCAACCCTGACTTACACTCTTAACCTTGAAGAGTTTGCAGCTACTACCAAAGCTAGACATAATGACAATGTGGTATAGTAAGTCCATGATCGGGGACAGTACAAGCTACTGTAGTGGCACAAAGGAAGCTGAGTAAAGAACCTATTATAGATCACCAGAGGTTTCACAAAGACCTCCGTTGCCAGAGTGTGGCAGTGGGGATAGGTGGCCGAATTGATGTGGAAATGGTGAGCATGAGAACTGCAGAGCCAAGACTGACAGCCTTTGCCAAAGCAGGTACCTCGGAAGTTATTAGGTATGGAGCCTAAAGGGGCTAAAACTGTGACTGTGGCTGAGAAGGTGAGTTCTAGCTGGGATCTGTCAGTCTTTCTAAAGAGCCATCCCCACTATAAGGACTGTGCCCACACTGGGTACAGGGTCAGGGATGGAGGCCGCCACCCTTGGATCTCCTGCCATGCCACCTGCCTGCCATTCTTTGGCGCACGTTCTGTAAGTGGGTGTATCTGTTGGCCACGATCCTTGGATTGCAAGTAATGGAAGCTGGCTCTGACTAGCCTTATCAAAACAGGAATCTGAAGGATGTGGGGTGGCTCCTGGAACAGAAGGAAGTGCTAAAAGACCAGCCTTTGGAAGGATGATACCTGGGTCAGCTCCGGGGCTTCAGGGAGCAGAAATGGGGGGTTTCTTCAGGTCATATGTTTTATGAAGACCCACTCAGTCTTATGTCTCGTGTCTCTCGTCTTTGCTCTTTTAATTATCCTCTCTATCCTATATCTTCACTCTTCTGTCTCTAGTTTCTCATTAACAGTTAATATTTTCATGGGATTGTGAGAATTAATACATGTAAAATGCTTAAAACAGTGCCTTGTACTTAGTAAACTCAATAAATGTCAGCTCTTATTATAGAGTGAGAGCGTCAGTTCCCCACATTCAGGGATCAGTTCTCTCAGGGAGCATTCACATCCATAAAGGGAAAGTGTTTTCAACTAAAAAGGGAAATGAGGCATACAGCACTCAGTAAGGATTAGATGTTATCATTTTAATTACTGCCTTTCTCATAAATGCTAGTTTTTCAGGGCTCTTCCCCTGTCTTCTAACTTGATACACTCCTGGATGATTTTTATCCACTTTTCTGAGTTAAAGCATTTAAATACTGGTGACCCTTAGTTTTATATATCCAGTTTTCCTAACCCCCAAACCACTTAGATTCTTCCCTCTTTATTCCTTCAACAATAAGCGTCTACTGTGTACTGGGTACTGATGAAGAAGGCAGAAAGTATCACAAGGACTTAGGCCTGGGTTTTCGCTTTAAGAGACAGATGTTTAAACCATTGTGTACATACTTCATAGATAAAAAGGAAAGGAAATACAACAGGCAATAAGATGGAGAGTAACAGGAAAGGAAGGTATACTATACATATTTATCTAGTATCCAAAGCAAAAGAAAGACCCAGACTGTTGCCCTAATGGTCCAGGAGCAAGTGACAAGAATGAAGACAGAACATGAAATCTGGTGTAAGGGGTCAGGGGACCTGTGGCCTCTATTGGACTGAGGTGCAGAGTCTACTCTGAGTCCACCTTTTAATTGTAACTGTAGACTACAAGACTTTCTCAGATATTATCTTTCTCAACACACATGTCATATCAATCACATACTCCTAAACACCATGGACTACAATGACACAGTCCAGATCTCCTTATGTTTACCCCAGGCCATTCCGTTCCTGGCTGATCTCAGGAGCCATTAGCAAGTGCACAGGCAGCGTTCATGCCTGACTCGGACTAGGCGTTCCAAGTTCCATGCTTTCATGATCCCAGTCATAATCCCTTCTGGGTCTGACCCTGGGGTTTGTAACAAGGCTGCAATTCTAAGAAAGACATGAAAAGTAATCATCAATATAGTTTCTTAATACATGCTGTTTTTCCAGGTACTATTTCTGTGAAATTTCTCAAGGCTGTGAAAGTACATTATTAGGAATTCCCACTACACCAGACGTGCAAAACAGGGCAAGGAAAGGAAAGTGGTTCCAGTTAAGTGTTCAGCAGATGTAAAGGCCAAGGAAGAGCTAGCAGGTGTATTTGATGAGAGTGGGGACCTGGAGAGGAATGAGATGTTGTCTTAGTCCATTCTGGCATCTCTAACAGTACCACAGATGTGGTGGCTTATAAACAAAAGAATTATTTCTCACACTTCTGGAGGCTGGAGTCTTAAGATCAAGTGCCAGAAGATTTGGTGTCATGAGGACCTGCTTCCTGACTCATATATCTTGCTGTATCTTCACACAGTGGAAAGAGAAAGGGAGCTCTCTGAAGTCTCTTTTTTTATAAGGGCACTAATCCCATTCATGAGGTCTTCACCTTCATGACCTAATCTCACCAATGCCCAGCCTTCTAATAACACCACTTTGGGGATAGGATTTTAACATGAATTTTGGGGAGCATAAACATTGAGTTCATTGCAGATGTGATTGAAGAGGTGAACTGGACTATATGGAGCCTTGATTATGATAAGGAATTTGGATTTGATCCTAAATGCATTGAGAAGGCAATAAGGAATTTAAAGTAGGGAAATAATGATCTTTTCACATTTTAAAGAGATGGGCTTCCCTGGTGGCTCAGATGGTAAAGAATCTGCGTGCAATGCAAGAGACTCGGGTTCGATCCCTGGGTCAGGAAGATCCCTTGGAGAAGGGAATGAGTACCCACTCCAGTAATCTTGCCTGGAGAATTCCATGGACAGAGAAGGCTTGTGGGCTTCAGTCCATGGGGTTGCAAAGAGTTGGACATGAGTGAGTGACTTCACACTTTCACTGGACTTCCCTGGTGGTCCAGTGGTAAAGAATCCATCTGCCAGTGCAGTGGACATGGCTTCCATCCCTGGTCCAGGAAGATCCCACAGGCCTCGGTGTAGCTAGGCCTGTGTGCCACAACTATTGAGCCTGCACTGAGAGCCCGTGCTTGGCAGCAAGAGAAGCCACGGCGATGAGAAGACCGTGCACCTCAGAGAAAGCCGGGATGCAACAACGAAGACTCAATGAAACCAAAAATAAATTTTATACAGAGGGCAAGGGCGGGAGTGGGGAGACCAATTAGACTATGTCATTAGAGCAGACAAGAAGTGAGTAAAAGCAGATATGGAGAGAAGGAGATGGATTAAAGTTACTATTTTTTGAGGTAGGACTGACACGCAGCATTTTAACAGCTTAATATAGAGATTGTGGGAAAGTAAAATACCAAGGATGATTTCTAGAGTTTTGGCTTGAGTTAGAGGCCATTTAATGAGTGGGAGACAGGAATAGAACTTGGGAGTGATCACAAGCAGCTGGATGTATTGACAAGTGTTCTTCTAGACCAGGGGGTGGCAAACTTACTCTATAAGGGATCGCATAGTAAATATCAGGCTTTACATGCCAAGAAGCAAAATCAAGGATATATAGGTACATAAATTAAGGAAAACAAATTTCCACAATTTCTTTGTATTTATTAACAAAATTCAAGATAATAATTGAGTACAAATTTTTGTTGTACAAGTCAGCTGCTTAATTGGGGATCAAAGTTACTGTTTCCTAGGACTTCCCCGGGGTGATCCGGTGGTTAAGACTGTGCTTCCAGTGCAAAGGACATGGATTCAACCCCTGGTTGGGAAACTAAAGTCCCATGTGCTGCATGGTGCAGCTAAAAAAAAATTATAAGCAGTGTTTCCTATCATAATCAACTGCAAATGTTCATCTGTTAGTGCTGATCTATAATGAGATTTTTTATATTTGATCTTTGAAAATGTCTTAACACAGGTAATACTGCCAGAACTCGTATCAGTCTAAGAGCATGTGATTTTAATTGAGCATATTCATCACTTGAAAGGCATTTATAGAGTTCTATCATTTATATTCTCTTGATACTTGCCTTTTATCATATCATTACATTGTCAATTCAGTTCAGTTTAGTCGCTCAAGTCGTGTCCAACTGTTTGCAGCCCCATGGACTGCAGCACGACAGGCTTCCCCGTCCATAACTAACTGCCGGAGCTTGCTCAAACTCCTGTCCATCGAATTGGTGATGCCATCCAACCATCTCTTCTTCTGTTGTCTCCTCCTGCCTTCAATCTTTCCCAGGATCAGGGTCTTTTTCAGTAAGTCAGTTCTTTGCATCAGGTCGCCAAAGTATTGGAGTTTCAGCTTCAGCATCAGTCCTTCCAATGAATATTGACTGGTTGGATCTTCTTGCGGTCCAAGAGACTTGAGTCTTTTCCAACAGCACAGTTCAAAAGCATCAATTCTCCGGCGCTCAGCCTTCTTTATGGCCCAACTCTCACATCTGTACATGACTACTGGAAAAAACATCGCTTTGACTATATGGACCTTTGTTGGCAAAGTAATGTCTGCTTTTTAATATGCTGTCTAGGTTTGTCATAGCTTTTCTTCCAAGAAGCAAGCGTCTTTTAATTTCACGGCTGTAGTCACTATCTGGAGTGATTTGGGAGCTCAAGAAAATAAAGTCTGTCACTGTTTCCATTGTTTCCCCGTATGTTTGCCATTAAGTGATGGAACTGGATGCCATGATCTTAGTTTTTTGAATGCTGAGTTTTAAGCCAGCTTTTTCAGTCTCCTCTTTCACTTTCATCAAGAGGCTCTTTAGTTCCTCTTTGCTTTCTGCCATATGGGTGCTGTCATCTACATATCTGAGGTTATTGATATTTCTCCCAGCAATATTGATTCCAGCTTGTACTTCATCCAGTCTGGCATTTCTCATGATGTACTCTGCATGTAAGTTAAATAAGCAAGGTTACAATATACAGCCTTGACATACTCCTTTCCCAATTCGGAACCAGTCTGTTGTTCCATGTCCAGTTCTAACTGTTGCTTCCTGACCTGCATACAGATTTCTTAGGAGGCAGGTAAGGTGGTCTGGTATTCCCATCTCTTTAAGAATTTTTCACTGTTTTCCACATTGTCAATTAAGCACATCCAATTGAAGGATAGGTGGAGGCTCTCCAACTGCACAGTTAAATGAAATATAGGAGTTTCCTTTGCACTTGCACTGAGGTCTGAAAAATATTGCTGGAACCATAGTTTGAGTTCAGAATATGTATCTGTTGCAAATTTGTGTGGGGATGGAGATCTTGCTTCTTGTTTTTGACTACCTGCAATTCAGACAATTTTAATGATTTTGCTGAGGTTTATTGATATGTTTCCATATAAGCTCTTTTTGCCTTTAAGAAATGGTACCATGTCTACAGCTTGTCCACTGATTGATGTGTGGATGAACTAAAAGTGGTATTTATATACAATGGAATGTTACTTGACCTTAAAAAAGGAAGAAAATTCTGACACATGCTCCAAGATAGGTGAACCTTGAAGACACTATGCTAAGTGAAATAAGCCAGGAACAAAAGGAAAAATACTGTTATGATTCCACTTACATGAGGGACTTAGAGCAGTCAAGTTCAGAGACAGAAAGTATAATGGTGGTTGCTAGAGGCTAGGGAGAGCAGGAAAGGGGAATTATTGTTAAATGGGTACCTAGTTTCAGTTTGGATAGATGAGAAATGTTCTGCAGATTGATAGTGGTGATGGTTTCACAACAACATGAATTATTTAATGCCACTGTACACTTAAAAATGGCTTAAATTGTAAATTTTGTTAAGTATATTAGCCACAATAAAAAGTAAATGAACCCTTAGTAAGCTAATGGATCTAGACATTGAGCGTCAGTGGTGGCTAATACTGTACAAAAAGAAACAACCAGACAATAAAAATATGTTGCTTTTTAAAAAATTTTTATTTATTTTAGTTGGAGGCTAATTACTTTACAATGTTGTAGTGGTTTTGCCATACATTGACGGGAATCCGCCACGGGTGTACATGTGTTCCCCATCCTGAACGCCCCTCCCGCCTCCCTCCCATCCCATCCCTCTGGGAGTGAACTGAACTGAACCCAGCTCTCACATCCATACATGACTGCTGGAAAAACCATAGCCTTGACTAGATAGACCTTTGTTGGCAAAGTAATGTCTCTGCTTTTCAATATGCTATCTAGGTTGGTCATAACTTTCCTTCCAAGGAGTAGGCGTCTTTTAATTTCATGGCTGCAGTATTTTGGAGCCCCCCAAAATAAAGTCTGACACTGTTTCCACTGTTTCCCCATCTATTTCCCATGAAGTGATGGGACCAGATGCCATGATCTTCGTTTTCTGAATATTGAACTTTAAGCCAACTTTTTCACTCCTCTTTCACTGTCAAAAGACTGTTCTATACATCTATGTCTCTTTTGCTGTTTCGCCTATAGGGTTATTGTTACCATCTTTCTAAATTCCATGTATATGTGTAATATGTTGCTTTTGGAGAACACTACCACCACCTATTAGTCTAACCGAAAGTATGGAACCTGAATGTGATCAAACCTCAAGATACAACTACCAATTCACAGATGATGCAGAAGGCAGGGAAACATGTTAAGCCATACCACAGTGATGCAGTCAGCAAAATTAAGACTGTAAGAGACTCTGGGGATTAGACAACTACTTTTCTTTAAAAATTGCAAGGGGAAAAAAGGGATGGAAGGAAACCTGCAGTTTAAAAGATTTTAAAAAGTCTAAGTAATCGTAATGTGTGAGCCTTGTTTGGATCATAGTTTTTTATTTTTAAGATTTTAAAAAATATATTATCACCTTTATGAGACAACTGACGAGACGTTTGAAGATATCAAATTATTGTTAAAAATTTAGTTGTGATAATGGTATTGTGAGTTTAAAAAAAGAGGGAGCCCTTTCTTTGGTTATTTACAGAAAAATGCATGTATCCATAGATGTGGACTGAATAAAAATGCCAAATACACATATGCATTCTAGAGAATTGTATTAATTGTAATTTTTGTATATATAGTCACTTTTTAAAAAGATTGAGAAATAAATTTGGAAATAGTTAATGCACATTAAGAGCATCTAATCAATCACCAACTTGACATGAGTTTGAACAAGCTCTGGGAATTGGTGATGGGCAGGGAAGCCTGGCATGCTGCAGTCCATGGGGTTGCAGAGAGTTGGACACAACTGAGTGACTGAACTGAACTGAGTCAAGAATCTTGTTTTACAAGCACATTCTGGTTGGTGTTCTGGTCAAAGTTAATAAAACTTTCTACTTGACTCTTAAAATAATTGCTCTCTTTATTGATTTAGAGTGATCTCCAGCATATATTGCTGAGTGTAA
Source organism: Redunca redunca (assembly GCA_006410935.1). Classification (NCBI taxonomy): domain Eukaryota; kingdom Metazoa; phylum Chordata; class Mammalia; order Artiodactyla; family Bovidae; genus Redunca; species Redunca redunca. The sequence continues at coordinate 23,763 of SJYQ01095548.1, forward strand.
AAAGCAAAGTGCAGGACAGTATATTAATACATAACATGCTATGTTTTGTATGAGAGACAGTAAACAGAGACATTACTTGGCCAACAAAGGTCCGTCTAGTCAAGGCTATGGTTTTTCCTGTGGTAATGTTTGGATGTGAGAGTTGGACTGTGAAGAAAGCTGAGCACCAAAGAATTGATGCTTTTGAACTGTGGTGTTGGAGAAGACTCTTGAGAGTCCCTTGGACTGCAAGGAGATCCAACCAGTCCATTCTCAAGGAGATCAGTCCTGGGTGTTCATTGGAAGGAATGACGCTAAAGCTGAAACTCCAATACTTTGGCCACCTCATGTGAAGAGTTGACTCATTGGAAAAGACTGATGTTGGGAGGGTTTGGAGGCAGGAGGAGAAGGGGACGACAGAGGATGAGATGGCTGGATGGCATCACGGACTCGATGGACATGAGTTTGAGTGAACTCCCAGAGTTGGTGATGGACAGGGAGGCCTGGCATGCTGCAATTCGTGGGATCGCAAAGAGTCGGACACGACTGAATGACTGAACTGAACTGAAATGAGAGGAAATAAGAAAGGTATAATATTTGCTTATATTTGCAAAAATAAGCACTCCTAGGATAAATAAGAAAGCAGTAAAAATGGGAAAAGAAGTTGAGGTAAGGACAGAAATGACCATATGTGCTTTAAGACTCCTGTAGGTGTACTTTGGGGTCTTTGCTTTTGTTTTGCTCTATGGGGTTTTAGCTGTGGCATTCAGGATCTTTCTTTTTTTAGTTTTGGCATGCAGGATCTAGTTCCCTGACCAGGGATCGAACCTAGGCTCCTTGCTTTGGGAACATGGACTCTTAACCACTGGACCACAGTCTTAACCACTGGACCACCAGGGAAGTGCCTGTGTGTTTTTGAATTATCTAATTTAATAACCTAATCAAAAATAAAAATTTTAAAATTCTTTCAATTTGAGAACAAATGAACTGAACCATATCAACTTGGCAATATAATCACAAAGAGAGTTAGTTCTGAAGACTTTCCATCCTTAATGGGATGTACTCTTAAGGACAAAAAATCCCTAACTAAAAGTTTAAACTTTTAAGCCCTTAAATGTGAAATTTTCTTAAGCTTTAAACTTGTCTCTGAAATTATGTTGTTTGAAGTGTTATTAATACAGGAATTTAAAAAATAAAGTATTTTCCAATAAATAGGTCAAAAGACATGGTTATATTAAAAGTAGGAGCAATCAGTGTTTTTATTTATTTATTTTTGGCTATGATGGGTCTTCATTGCTGTGTGAGGGTTTTCTCTAGTTGCTTCAAGCAGGGGTTATTCTTCCTTGCAATGTGCAGGATTCTTAATTGCCTCAGCTTCTTGTTGCACAGCACAGGCTGTAGGCACGCGGTAGTTGTGGAAATTGGGCTTTGTTGCTCTGCAGCATGTGAAATCTTCAGGGATCGAACCCATGTCCCCTGCATTGGCAGGTGCATTCTTAATCACTGGACCACCAGGGAAGCCCCTGAGGAATCAATGCTTTTAGTATAAGAGAAAAGATATACAATTATATAACCAAGGAAACCCACTGAAAACATAATAATGTTTAAAATGAAAAATCAGGAGGAACTTACGAGTTTTCAAATATATCTTTTCTGGTCTTGTCCACTGAAATGGACTAGAAACAATGAGCAACCCTAGTGCCTACTAAAATAAAGCATGGCTTCTTGAAGAAATTGCTGATTCCACATCTAGAAGTAGACATTTTTCAAAGTGCACCTGGGACACCTTTTTATGTTAGGAAGCAAGAAAACTTTAGAAGATAAAAGTTTGTCATGTCAAAAGAACCCAGGTGTCTACATGAAAATGTCCCCGCTGAACAAAGTTATCACAATCTCAGTAACTAAAAGAATAATGATCAAATTGAACACATTGGTTGGATGAAATTCATTATTTTATGATAATACTCAAAATGAGAATAAATCAAGAACTCTTCACTCATTGCCATTTGGGGTAACTTTTAAAACTTTTGCTTTGAAAATTGGTAATTAAAGGGAAAATTGTTATTGTTTAGTTGCTAAGTCATATCTGACTGTTTGCAACCCCAACAACTGTAGCCCACCAGGCTCCTCTGTCCATGGGATTTCCCAGGCAGGAATATTGGAGTGGGTTGCCATTTCCTTCTCTTCGGATATTCCCAACCCAGGGATCAAACCTGTATCTTTTGGTTGGCAGGTGGATTCTTTACCTCTGAGACACGTGGGAAGTCCAAAGGGAGACTATTAAGCATTATTTTGCTCTTCCCGTAAAAGTTTATTTTAAGAAAACCACATAGTCCCAGTTAATGAAGAAAACCTTCACAGAATTCTTGTAAACAGTGTGAAGGAAACAATCAGAAAAACATAATTTAACAAACTGCAATGAAATTGTTGATTCAGGCAAGGATTATCAACTGGTTTTAAAACCAGATGATTGATTGTTGTAAACATTCATATAGAGCCACCACAGAGATAACTTTCCAATCTCAAGAGGGAGAGCATTAATTGTATATCAGATGATCCATCTTAGTATCACTAGTGGCTGAGCATGTGTTTCTAATGGACTGCAATATTCACAGCAATGTAATAACAATATGATTTTATTCTTAATATCTTGTATTCTAGTCGAGGCATCCGTCAGAGGATTTAATCCATTCCTAAAAACATGTTAGATAGTGAATTTTTAGGCAGGGGGAGTCTGTACATCATTGTTCTAAATAGAAAAACATATATATATATATTCCCAGCACATCTAGAAGCCCCAACCAATTTCTTTCAGTACTTGAAACACTCTAATACATATATGTATATAACAATCAAGCAGGTTTTCTGCTTAAGATAAAGCCTTTAAAGCACCAGCTGTCTAATTGTTCAACACTTAATTAACTCATTAATGACTTTGTGCAGTAACCTTTAGGGTACAAATCATGTTTTCCTTTTAACTGTAACAAATGTGTACAGTAATGAACAGTGAAACAATATGTTAAAGACACATGGCCCTGCTGCAGGCAGGTGGGATCTTAGTTCCCTAACCAGGGATCAGATCCATGACCCCCCGCCTTGGAAGTGTGGAGTCTTAACCACTGGACTTCCAGGGAAGTTATAAAAACTGGGTACCTTGATAATTATGGGTAACAACAACAACAAAAATAAACCAGAAAATGAAAATTACTCTCTAGGTCTTTTTAGGTTGGCCGTGGCTTGAGAAAACTTCAGCGTTTAACCAGGCCATTTACAACTCTTTCTTAGCCTTCACTTTCAGCGACTGAGACAGACGCCTTGTAAGTGATACCTGCCCTCTTCAAGATTTCCCTGCAACTTCCTACATGACTTCTAGGCTAAAAATTTGAATCTTTTATTATGGCCCAGCTCGGGAAACACTGACTCTACCTTAGAAGAAAGGAAATTATTCACCAGAAGAGTTGCAGAACCTGGCTAATATGTACCAGTAGGAATTGGGAGCATGTACCAAGGAAAGGGTATCTTAAGGGTGCTGAAACAAGAAGATTGGAATATAAGACTGGATAAGGAAGGATATGTTAATAAAAAGACACTCTCTTGTGACTTAGGATTTAATATCCTGGCAAAGACACCTGGAACTGATCCTAATACATCACTGAGAAAGCTCCTTGAAGACTCAGGAAGGCAACACCCCATAGTGAGAGAGGAGGAGATGCTAGAACTTCTTGGAAAAGTTAAAACGTAGACATGCTAGAATAAATTTGCTTTACTGTCAGAGAACATAGGACTTCCCTGGCAGTCCAGTGTTAAGATTTTGGGCTTCCAGTGCAGGCAGAGGGTTTGATCCCTGGTCAGGGAACTTTGATCCTGCGTGCCATGGAGCACGGTCAAAAATAACTAAAACAAAAAGCGCTACTTTATCAGCAATCAGAAATGGAAATTTAAAAGAAAAACTCATCAGTTGACTGTGTTCCCTGGAGGCCAGAGGCTACTCCCCTCAATAAAGCAATAAGAAATCTGCTAGAGATGAGCACTGACATTGTTGAGATTATCGGTAGTAACTGTTCTTTGAAAGCTAGGATTCATTCCAGAGGAGGCTGATGTGGAACTGGAGTCCCCAGTGTCAATAGAGAGATACAGTTTTGAAAGAGTAGAGGCCCTGACTTAATTGTCAGGGGCAAGGCAGGTGTAATTACCATGATAGGCAGCAAAGCAAGATGGAAACTAGAGGGAAGAGGCAGATAGAGGTCTGTGTCAACAGCTAATAGGTCAGGGTATTCCTGCTGCAAGGTAGATAGTCAGGTAGGACATTACGCAACCTACATAGCCAAAACAAAAAGATCAAGAGTGAATGAGCCAAAGGCTGATGTTTGCTACTGAAGTGAAGAATCATGATCCCTCACTCAACTGACAGATCAGAGCCAGTTCTCAGACCCACAGAAGACTGAATTATCTTGAGGAGAAACTCTATGACAACATACTAGAAGTTCCTCTAATCCCAGTGGGACCTATTGTAATTTATTAAAGGAACTGTGTACATAGGAAAACGGAGGAACAACAGGATCTTTTAAGAGATGTGGGTTTTAGAATCTGAACTGACAGTGGTATTAGGATACCAAAGCAACATCATGGCACCTGTAGTAAGTGATATAGGGAAGCTGAGTAATAAATGGAGTCCTGGCCTAAGTATTTCTCACAGTAAGTCTCATGGGTCTATGGAAAAATCCTCTGATGATATCAGTAATTCCCAAAAGCATAGTTAGAAAGGATCTATTTAGACTCTGGTAGAACCCTCTTAGGAATTCCCTGATCTATGGAGTAAGAACCATAATGGTAGGAAAAGACAAGTAAAGGCTCCCAAAACAGTATCATCTACCACTAACAAGCCAAGATCAATTAGAAGTAGTTTTGCATCCTACATAGAATGGCAGAGATTAATATCATCCTCAAATACTTCAAAGAATGTGGTGGTTATATGGTTATACTTCCCTTTATTTTTTTCACTTCTATGGTTCCTATTCATTGGAAGGACTGATGCTGAAGCTGAAATTCCAATACTTTGGCCACCTTATGCAAAGAAATGACTCATTGGAAAAGACCCTGATGCTGGGAAAGATTGAAGGCAGGAGGAGAAGGGAACAACAGAGGATGAGATGGTTGGATGGCATCACTGACTTGATGGACATGAGTTTGAGCAAGCTCTGGGAGTTGGTGATGGACAGGGAAGCCTGGCATGCTGCAGTCCGTGGAGTCACAAAGAGTTGGACATGACTGAGCAACTGAACTGTAACTTTAATGGCTCCTGTAAAAACCAGATTGATTATGGTGGATGGTGGTGGACTATTTGATAATCCAACGTAGCCTCTGGCTCTTGGTATATTGCCTTTATTTTTAAGTATTTTTATTTATTTATGACTCTGCTGGATCTGGCTGTGCTGTTGCTGTGCGAGCTTTTCTCTAGTTGCAGAGAGCAGGGGCTCTCCTCTAGTTGTGGTGCACGGGCTTTTGATTGCAGTGATTTCTCTTGTTGCAGAGCACAGGCTCTAGGGTGGAAGGGCTTCAGTAGTTGCAGCACGTGGGCTCAATAGTTGTGGCTACTGGACGCTAGAGCATAGGCTTAGTTGCTTTGAGGCGTGTGGGGTTCTTCCCAGATCAGGGATTGAACCTGTGTCCCTTGCACTGGCAGGCAGATTCTTCACCACTAAGCCACCAGGGAAGCCCTAGTGTATGGCTTTTGACCTGATAATTATATTTTTTTCTATCTCTATCAGGAAGGAAGATCAGAAACAGTTTACATTCACATAGAATAGACTGCGGTGTCCAGTCGTGGTCCTTCCCAGGGCTCCTCCCTTGCACCCCCTCATGCTCTCTCTGTCACGATATAGGCTAACATGACCTTGATCATTTGGATATTCTCCAGAATATTATACTGATCCTCTAAACTGAAAACATCTTACACCAGGGAGTAAGAAGTACCCTGGATGCTGCCATAAGATACAAGTATACCGGAAGTGAAGAGATAAACTAAATACAGATTCAAGGTTATCTCATATTGGTGCACAATTAGGAGTCCAATAATTCTGGACATGATAAACGTTATTGGTGATGTGGAGAAAGCTTTAGTGGTCTCAAAAGATGAAACCAGCTATAGCATTCCCTTAAACCAAAGCCTAATCCTCAGCAAAGCCCTAACTTTCTTCAGTTCTGTGAAAGCTGAGAGAGGTGAGGAAGCTGAAGTTTGAAGCCAGCAGAGATTGGTTCATGAGGTTTCAGAAAAGAAGCCATCTGCATGACATAAAAGTGCCAGGTGAAGCAGCAAGTGCTGATATAGAAGCTGAAGGAAGATCTACACGAGATCTAGCTAACTCAGAAATGGCTGTGCTAAATGAATAGCCTTTTCAGTGCAGACGAATACCCTTACACTGGAAGAAGAAATCCATCTAGGATTTTTACAGCTGGAGAGAAGTCAGTGCCTGGCTTCAAAGTTTCAAAGAACAGGGTGACTTGTTAGGGGCTGGTGCAACTGGCGACTTTAATTTGAAGCCAGTGCTCATTTGCCCTTCTAAAAACCATAAGGCCCTTAAGTATTGTGCTAAATTTATTCTGCCTATGCTCTATGAATGGAATAACAAAGCCTGAGTGACAGCACTTTTGTTTACAACAGAGTAAAGACAAATACTATATGATATCACTTAAATGTGGAATCTGAAAAATAAAACTAATGACTATAGTAAAGACACAGACTCACAGATACAAACTAGTGGTTACCAGTGACAAGGGGGAAGGGGGAAGGGTCAAGATAGGGATAGGGGATTAAGTGGTACAAAGTACTATGTCTAAAATAAATAAGCTAAAAGGATATATTATACAACACAAGGAATATAGCTAGTGGACCATAAAGAAAGCTGAGTGCCAAAGAATTGATGCTTTTGAACTGTGGTGTTGGAGAAGATTCTTGAGAGTCCCTTGGACTGCAAGGAGATCAAACTAGTCAATCCTAAAGGAAATCAACCTTGAATATTCATTGGAAGGACTGATGCTAAGCTTCTATACTTTGGCTACCTCATGCAAAGAAATGACTCCTTGGAAAAGACCATGATACTGGGAAAGATTGAAGGCAGGAAGAGAAGGGAACGACAGAGGATGAGATGGCTGGATGGCATCACTGACTTGATGGACATGAGTTTGAGCAAGCTCCAGGAATTGGTGATGGACAGGAAAGCCTGGCGTGGTGCAGTCCATGGGGTTGCAAAGAGTCAGACATGACTGAGCAATTGAACTGAACTGAACTGAGGTTCGTCGTAACTTTCCTTTGAAGGAGCAAGCGCCTTTCAATTTCATGGCTGCAGTCACTGTCTTCAGTGATTTTGGAGCCCAAGAAAATAAAATCTGTCACTGCTTCCACTTTTCCCCCTTCTATTTGCCATGACATGATGAGACCGACCAGATGCCATGATCTTGAATGTTGAGTTTCAAGCCACCTTCTTTCACGCTCATCAAGAGGCTCTTTAGTTCCTCTTCACTTTCTGCCACTAGAGTGGTATCATCTGCATATCTGTGATTGTTGATATTTCTCTCTACAATCTTGATTCCAGCTGTGATTCGTCCAGCCTGGCATTTCACGTGATATACTCTACATATAAGTTAAACAAGCGGGGTGATAATATACAGCCTTGTCATACTCCTTTCCCAATTTGGAACCAGTCAGATGTTCCACGTCTGGTTCTAATTGTGGCTTCTTGACCCACAAACAGGTTTCTCAGAAGACCGGTAAGGTGGTCTGGTAGTCCCATCTCTTTAAGTTTTCTAGTTTGTTGCGATCCGCATAGTCAAAGGCTTTAGCATAGTCAATAAAGCAGATATAGATGTTTTTCTGGAACTCCCTTGCTTTTTCCTTGATCCAGTGAATGTTGGCAATTTGATCTCTGGTTTCTCTACCTCTTTGAAACTCAGTTTGCACACCTGGAAGTTCTCAGTTCATGTACTTCTGAAGCCTAGCTTGAAGGATTTTGAGTATAACCTTGCTGGCATGTGAAATGAGTGCAAGTGTACAGTATTCTGAACATTCTTTGGTATTGGAATGAAAACTGACGTTTTCTAGTCCTGTGGCCACTGCTGACTTTTCCAAACTTGCTAACATATTGAGTGCAGCACTTTTAACAACATTAGGATTTTAAATAGGTCAGATGGAATTTCATCACCTCCGCTAGCTTTGTTAGCAGTCATGCTTCCTAAGGCCCACTTGACTTCACACTCTAGGATGTCCAGCTATAGTTGAGTGACCATCATGTTTATCCCAGTGATTAAGACCTTTTTTGTACAGTTCTTCGGTGTATTCTTGCTACCTCTTCTTAATCTCTTCTGTTTCTCTTAGGTCCTTACCATTTCTGTCCTTTATCATGCCCATCCTTGCATGGACTATTCCCTTTGTATCTCTGATTTTCTTGAAGAGATCTCTAGTCTTTCCCATTCTGTTGTTTTTCCCTGTTTCTTTGCATTGTTCCTTTAGGAAGACCTTATCTCATTGCTTTTCTCTGGAACTCTGCCTTCTATTGGGTATATCTTTCCATTTCTCCTTTGCCTTTTGTTTCTCTTCGTTCTTAACTATTTGTAAAGCCTCCTCAGACAACCACTTTGCCTTCTTACATTTCTTTTTTTGGGGGACAGTTTAGGTCACTGCCTCCTGTACAGTGTTATGAACCTCTCTCCATAGTTCTTCAGGCACTCTGTCTACCAGATCTAATCTCTTGAATCTATTCGTCACCTCTACTGTATAATCATAAGGTATTTGAGGTCATATCTGAATGGCCTAATGGTTTTCCCTCCTTTCTTCAATTTAAGCCTGAATTTTGCAGTAAGGAGCTCATGATCTGAGCCACAGTCAGCTCCCGGTCTTGTTTTTGCTGACTGTATAGAGCTTCTCCATCTTGGCTGCAAAGAACATAATCAACCTGATTCCGGTATTAACCTGGTGATGTCCATGTGTAGAGTCATCTCTTGAGTGGGTGGAGAGGTGTTTGCTATGACTAGCGTGTTCTCTTGTCAAAACCCTGTTAGCCGGACTTCCCTGCTGGTCTAGCAGCTAAGACTCCATGTTCCCAATTCAGGGGGCCTGGGTTTAATCCTTGGTCAGGAAACTAGATCCCACACAGCAACTAAGATCTAGTGCAGCCAGATAAATAAATTTTAAAAGAACAAAACTCTGTTAGCCTTTGTCCTGCTTCATTTTGTACTCCAAGGCCAAACTTGCCTGTTATTCCAGGTATCTCTTGACTTCCTACTTTTGCATTCCAGTCCCCTATGATGAAAAGGATATCTTTATTATATAGCATATAGCTCTATATTTAAAAATCATTAAATACAATGATCCTTGGAAAATGGAAAATTATATTTATTGCAATTAGTTATGTATCTGGATTTGTTACTATCTTATAATGAATATTTTCTATTGTGATTTTCCTAAATTGCTACTTTCTACTTTCCTTCTTGCATTTGAAATGATTGTATTTCCTCTTTTTCCTTTATTACTTCTCTAATGGTTTAGAAGTTATACTTCCTATTTCTTCTATTCTTTTAGTAAGTTCTTTTCTATTTTACTGTGCATACTTGACAGTCTAAAGGAGGTTATTTATGTACCTTTTTCCATAACAGTAAAGGAGCCTCTGGCTGCTACTACACTGACCCTCTCCCTTCCATATGGTACATTAATATGTCCAGCATTCAGATAAGGCTTATTTTTAGATCCTCCATATTGGTGTTATTATTGCTTTATGCAGTCAATACCTGTTTAAGTGTAAAGTCCTTATTTGTAAGCTCTTCTCTCTTGCATTTCAGTGTTCTGTTTCCTTCATCCTGAAATATATCCCTTAGGAATCTTGCACTGAGACTGCATAAGTGATAAACATTGAGTTTTTCTCATAGTGACTTTATTTCACCCTCACTTAAAAAATTAATTTACCATGAAATCTAAGATACAAATGAACTTATTTAGAAAACTGAATCACCAATATAGAAAACAAACATGGTTACCAAAAGCAAAAAGCAAGGAGAGGGATAAATGAGGAATTTGGGATTAACCAACACATACAATTATATATAAAATAAACCACAAGGTCCTACTGTATAGCACAGGGAACTATATTCAATCTTATAATAATCTATATTGGAGAAAAATATTTTAAAATATATATGTATAACTAAATCACTTTGCTGTTCACCTGAAATATTGTAAATCAAGTATACTTCAATAAAAAATTAACTGACTTTATATTTTAAAAATCTATAATTTAGATGTCTTGATATTCTAATCTTAAATGTTTGTAGCTACATTTTAAAAACAACTTTTGCTTACGTAGCCAAATTAATGTTAACATATCTAACAAAATAAACAGTGATTTCTCAGTGTCACCTAATATCCATTCCATATTCTGATTTTCTCAATTATCCCAATAATATCTGGTTTTCCAATCAGATCCAATCAAGAACCACATACTGCATTAGTTTCTTTATTGTATCCCTTAAGTCCCTTTTAGTTTTGAACTGTCCCTTTTTTCATGACACTGATTAACTAAATTGACAAGGCTGGCTTTCCTATGAAATAGCCCGCTTTCTGCATCTGATTGCTTCCATAAAGGGGTGTTCAGCATGTTTCTCTTTCCTCTAGATTTCCTTTAAACTGCAAGTTAGATCCAAAGGCTTGTTGAGATTTAAATCAAACTTAATTGACTAGATCACATTACAGGTGATGCAATATTCTATCAGAAGACAATAATATCTCACTTATCCGTCTGTTATATAAGTATTCCTGTACATAGTTATATGCTAAGATTGTGTTCTTTGTTAATAATTTGCTCTAGACTTTTTCTAGACAGATCTTCTGTGTGATAGGTTTCAGTCAGGATACAGTAAACAAGAGACTGGGAAGAGGGCTGGAAAAATGTATGGTAAAGGTGGCAGGCACATACATTTAACTTCTAACCAGCATGCGTTGGGACCACTTGGAATAGGCTTCTGCACAGGTGGGAGAATTTTTCTATGATACAAATCTGACTTGGTAGGAGGAAATTGCATCTTCAGCTATATCAAATTACTTTGATACCAAGTTACTCTCCAGCTAGCCCATTTACTCCTCTACCTCCAGCATCTAGACATTTGTTTTCCTCAGTGCTCGGTATTTGCAGATTTTTCTTTCTTTCTTTTTTTTTTTTAACTTTTGCCAATATCATTATGTAAAATAGGATCTCATTGTGATTTTTTAAAAGTTATTACACATATCATTTTGCCTCTAAATTCTTGAGTGTTTATCTTATAAAAATAGACATTTCCTACTTAACCACAACTTCCTTATCACTAATAAAATAATAATTCTTTACACCATCTAATACTAAACCTATATTCATATTTCTCCAACTGTCTAAAAAGATCAGTAAGGATTTAGGTAAACCTGAACAGGAGTCGACTGTATACTGGGGTTTGTTCAAGTCACCTTTATTCTCAGATGATAGTTTACCTGGGTGTAATGGTATAAGTTGCCAGATATGTCCTCCAAGACCTAGGAAGGCAGTAGTGCCCTGTCTTCTTGTTTCTATAGTTGCTGTTGAGAAATCTGCTATTTGTCCTGGATTCATTGCTGGTGGAACACGTGTTTTCTTTCCTGTTTCTTTTAAAATATCCCCCTCATCCCCCTGTCTTTTGAGTTCTTTAGTTTCTTTCTGATGTATCTGGGTGAGGATTTAGTATATCTTGAGACTCATTTCCTGAGACTGAGAGAGAATTCTTGTGCAAAATCAGTTCTGGATGATGATCAATCATGATCTGTTCTCATCATCTCATTATCTGTTTTAAGGGCCGTATTAATAGTGCTGGCACGTATTAGGTGCTTATAAATAGTTGTTGAATGCATTTGTAAATAAGTGAGCATTTTTCTCCACTCCCCCTCATTCTCTCTATTCTCTCCTGCTCAAATTTTTTTCAGATATTTGTTAGAACATTTCATTCTATCCACCATGCCTCTTCCTCTCCTTTACACATTTTTCATCTCTTTATCTTTCTTGTCTACATTTTAGACACTTTTGTCAGATTTATCTTCTAGTGCCCAATTCTAACCTCAGCTACTTCTAACCTGTTTAACCCATCCACTGAGTTTATATTTATATATTGAATTATATTAGTTATTTGTAATCATTGATACCTAGTTAATCTTTTTATAATCTGTTTATTTCATGCATTTGATTTCTCTGTTTTATGACTAATTGTATTTATCATACGTATAGCTTGAATCTTGTAACTATTGTCTGTGCTTTGAGAGTCTATTCCTGCTGTTTGTTATGTAGGCAAACTCTTATTCACTGTGGATTATTTCCTTGTGGGTTTTCTAAATTTGGATTGTGAGCTTATGTTGATGGCCTTGAGACAGACCTTCATAGGCTATTGTGAAGATTGGATAAATTAACCCATAAGATGGTATGTCTCAAGTACAGGTGAAAATGAAATCATGTTGAAAAGAATAGATTAAAGGACCAGAATGATCCACCAGGTCATGCTGTGTAAAAATAAACAAACAAAAAATCCACTAGAGTTACCTGCTTAAGCCATCAAACCCTGGCAAGAATCACACAAGGGAATAATATCAAAAACCCTCTCCCAGACACTAAGCGCTTTACTCACATTAGCTTTACACTTTATAACAACTGTAAGGACAGTGATATTCTGTTTTATGGAACAGAAATTGCAACAGGGTCATTAATTTATAGCTGATGGGGGAACCCCAGTTAAGACCCAGGTCCCAATGATTGTAAAGTTCATGCTCTTTTAAATTCACTCCATTATTTCTCAAAACAATTTTTAGGGAAAAAAATAATCATTTGTACTACATATGTATTTTTTTTCCCCAGTTTCAGTTCAGGCCAGTTACCCCTATGGATAATTAAATGTGTTAAATAATTAATGAAAAGGGGAAAAGAATACATAAAACTAGAAAAGAATTGCATTTTAAGTAGAAAAAGTTAGTATTCATTTTTCCAATTTGGAATTTCATTTATGTACCAAAAAAGGCAATCAACAAGAAGCTTACTTATGAGTAATACCTGCAGCTCCGAGAATCTACTAAAAAGATATCTGAGCTGAGCATTCCAAAACCAACAAAGCAAACAAGTGTGAATTTAATTCCTGAATAAGGAATTTCCAACATAGCCTCAACATGTATTATTTTACATCAACAAGCTAGGCAGCATTAAAGCCGATTGGTGCCAGCGTATTTCAGTGTATGTTACCCAGCCCCAGACAGGCTGATGGGATGTGCCCACTAGGAAAGTTAGGTTCTGGGTCTGCCCATCTTATCTGTCAAGCTCTTTCCAGGATCATCTACCAAGGAAGAGGCAGGATGTTCAGGAATTACCAACTGTTTTAAATATTGTCAACATAAATTGCACCTAGCATTTGGAGTTAGGTGATTTGATTTTAATAAGGTAGACTCAATTCACTATTTAAAATATATGGTATGAGTTTATTTAAGGTACTAGTCTTGGTCTCTTGATTTAATCAACAATCCACCGACTGATTATTTGTTACCGGTTGGTACTTGTCATTTGATATAAACTTGATTCAGGGACTTCTCTGGTGATCCAGTGGTTAAGATTCTGTGCTTCCATTGTAGGGGGCACAGGTTCAGTCCCTGGTTTAGGAACTAAGATCCAATATGTTGTGCAACCGAAAAAAAAAGAGTTAAAAAAATTTAATATGTAATCTTCACATCTCAGATTTGGCTGTAGGTTACATTTTATTACAAGGACTTTAAAATGTTTAATGCTGTTAAATAATTAACTAAATAATTAAAGTTAATCATTAACTTTGCAAATGTATACACAGAAGAATGGAAAGATGATTTTGTTAATGTATTTAGCAAAAACAGATGATGCAAATAAGTGGAGTCCTGGGAGGTTAACTCTCTGGACCTAATTGGTCAGATTTCCTTTTTGTCTATGAGTTTATTTTTGCCAGACTCAGAAGATCAACCACCATTCAAAAAAAAAAAAAAAAGTACTGACATTATTTTATTCTAAAACAGCCATGCCATATAATCTGGATTATTTTTTCTATAACAAATGTGTACTGACTTTAACAAAACAAATTAGATGATTTTAATACTATGACAGCAATACAAATTTAAAATTGAATTTTGTAATCATCTTGATTTAGAAAATCACCTTGGCTTCCTATTTAGTCAGAATCCCTTAAAGATAAGCCTTCTTGGGACTTTCCTAGTGGTCCAGTGCTTAAGACTGCTTTCTAAGGCAAGCGCTGTGGGTTTGATTCCTGGTCTGTGAACTAAGATCCCATATGCCATGTGGCATGGCAAAAAAAAAAAAAAAAAGCCTCTTCCTTTTCCAATTTCTATAGGCTATAGTATCACTTATCCCAAATGAAAGCCTGCTTTCTACATCTGCCTTAATAAAGCCACCACCAGTTGCATGAGGGCCACATCCCAGCTGCTTGCAGCCCGTGTGAGGCTGGGATGGTGGCCCTCAAGGTCATTTCCTCACTGGCCTGTGCAAGGGTTTCTCTGAGCTCTGACCCCAGGGTTAGTACTGTTAGGTGACAGGGCATATATGTGCCACTGCACAAAGTATTCCAGGTGCCTCTCCAGAAGATAGTTTTCTATTCATATCCGCAAGCGCTGGCCAAGGATCTGAGTTCCCCGAATCTTAGCCAGTGTTGAATATTTCCTTCCCATCTGACTTGTCTCTCTGATTGGTATAGTGGTTATCTCACTGGAATGATTTCTCATTTCATTTACTGCATTTATCATTTCTAGAAGTCCCGCTTGGTTCTTTTTCAAACCCGCCATGTCTCTTTTTCTAGTTTTCTATTTCTCGCAGATGTGTTCAACCTATTTCTTTAAGATCATACACTTCATTATTTTATAGCCTATATAAGATAGTTTCAATGTCTAAAGTCTTTGCATGGGGCTGCCCCTAGGCCACAGGATACCTTTAAGCAAATTAGAAAAAGTGGCCCTTCTTCAAGCATGTGGTCCTCATGGCTCAGATGGTAAAGAATCTGCCTGCAGTTTAGGAGACCCTGGCTCAATTCCTGGGTTGGGAAGATCCCCTGAAGAAGGAAATGGCTACCCACTCCAGTATTCTTGCCTGGAGAATTCCATGGACAGTGGAGCCTGGCAGGCTAGAGTCCGAGGGGCTGTAAAGAGTCGGACACGACTGAGTGACTAACACTTTCACTTTTCTTCAGGCACGCTTTTGGAAAAGTGAGAAGATCATCAGAAAACCTGACCAGCTCCTCCAGGTAGAACTTTGCTGCACTCTGTGGCATACACATGCACCCACACTGTCACCCCCTTGCCAGTCCCTGGGTTCTGGACACATTTGCTGATGGCCAAGCCCTCTGTGCCACCTGTGCCCGAGGTGTCTGGTTCGGAGTCCAGCAGAATCTGGGCTTCTAGGGCAACAGGCTGGAGCCTGGTTTCCTTGTGCCCTAAGTTATTTTTGACTATATGCTAGTCATGATATTGGAAAAATTGTAGGGATAATTTGAGCACCAGGATGAAAGTAATTTCTTCCACAGAGAATTTGTTTTGCTTCTTCCAGGAGCCGGTACCTTGTCAGTACTGAGCCACACAAAGTCAAGGCTTGGGATATCCTGGGTAACCCAGGTAAACAGAACCAGCCTGTCTTTCTGGCAGGCTGGTCCACTTCTAAATAGTTTACCCTTATCCTGCCTTCTTTGGGGGAAAGGGTCGCCTGTTTGACTTCCCACCGGGCAGGCCCTGGGCTGTGATGGAGACCCATTCTTCTCAAGATGTCATCAGAAGGGAAGGTCAGCCCTCCCTTAGTGGACAAAGGCCCTTCCTTAGCAGGACAGCAGCCTCTGGGCTCCTCCCACCTTGGTACTGGTGACCTATAGACTGATGCTGTCCTCCTTGTCAGTTCTTTACAGAGGATGTTTTCAACATCTTGTCCAGCTTTTTTTTTTTTCAGTCGCTCAGTCGTGTCCGACTCTTTGCAACCCCATGAATCGCCTACTTAGTTGTTTCCAGCAGGAGGATGGCTAGAGAGCATTATCCTGCTGTTACCAGAAAGAGAAATCCTGTTGCTCTAATTTGCATTTCTTTGATTAGTGGTGCATCCCAGCATCTCTTCTGAAGCTGGTAGCAGTTCAAGTTTCCTGTTCTGTGAAATGCCCTCTTTTCTCTTGGCCTCCTGCCTTCCTCTTGTTGATTCGCACGTGTTCCTCAAATACTCTAGGTATTCATTCCGTTTAATATGTGTTTTTCTAATCTGCCCTCCATCTAGCCAGCACCTTGATGGTGTCCTTCACTAAACAAAATCTTGGATTTTGATGTGGGCAGATTTTCTGTACTGTCCGCCTCTAGAGTTGTGTCTGTCTCATCCTTCATGACTGTTTAGACCAAGCCGGTTCTCCCAGCCTCCTTTGACCTGCACCATGCAGAGGGCGCTGTCTTCCCTGTAGTGTTGACCAAGCTGAATCTGCAGTATCAGCAACCTCACTGCATTGCTGCTTCATTTGTTAGCTTCCCATAAACCCCCCACGTCCCTCACATGTGTTGCTGTTAAACCAGATCCTGGGTTTAGGAAGTTAAGTTTTAGACCTTCAAGCAGAATACAGATCTCTATTATTTTTCATCCTGATTCAGCCCACCATTCCAGGCTGCTGAGTTATTTTTGGGCCCTGATTCTGTCATCCGGTGCTTTGGCTGTCCCAGTTTTGTGCCACCTGAAACTTTGATAAATATGTCATCCATTCCCATGTCCAAGTAACTGGTGAGAATGTAGAACATGAGAGGATTTGGGCCAGAGCCCTGGACCATGTCCCTGGAGTTCTCTTTCAGGCAGCTATTGATCAATTGATGGTCACATTCCACCAAGAATGACTGAGAAGCATCTCAATGCCTGAGCCTGCTTTTTAAAAATAGAATGGATATATGTATATGTATAACTAACTCACTTTGCTGTCCAGCAGAAACCAACACAACATTGTAAATCAACTATATTTTAAAAATTAATATAAACGAATAAACGAATGCCTGAGCCTGGGCTAAGCCCTGAGAATACAAAGGTGGCAAATGAAATAAGTTCTCCACTCTCGGAGGATTCACATTCTAGTGGAGGAGACAGATGCATTTAAATATGGTATAAATTCTGGGCATCCCTGGGGGCTCAGTAGTAAAGAATCCGCCTGCCAATGCAGGAGACTTGGGTTCGAAGCCTGGTCTGGGAAGATTCCCACAAGGCTCAGAACAGCTAAGCCCATGGGCCACAACTACTGAGCTTGTGCTCTAGAGCCCGGGAGCCGCAACTGCTGGCCCACAGTTACTGAAGCCTGAGCGCCTAGAACCTGTGCTCCTCAACAAGAGACGCCACCGGAATGAGAAGCCCACTCATCACAACAAAGAGTAACCCCCCACTTGCCACAGCTAGAGAAAAGCCCATGCAAAAAGCCCATGCAATGACGGAGACCCAGCACAGCCAGAAAAAAATATGTGAATAAAACTTTCGTTAAAAATAAAAAAATATAAATTCTAACACACTCGTTTGGTACTTTTGATTTTACAAAGAACTCCCTGCAAGGACTATCTCTTTTGAGCCCTGTTTGGGATAGGCAGCCAACTGGGAATACATTTCTTTATGTATTAAAAGATTTAATTTTTTAATTTTTTGTTTTTAAATCTAACTTTGTGTATTTCTGGCTATGCTGGGTCTGTGTTGCTGCAGAGGCCTTTCTCTGGTTGCAGTGGGTGGGGGCCACTCTCTAGTTGGGGTGCCCGGGCCTCTCACTGCACTGGCTTCTCTTGGCGCTGAGCATGGGCTCTGGGGCGTGCAGGCTGCGGTAGCTGCAGCTCCCAGGCTCTAGAGCACAGGCTCAGTAGGTGTGGTGCACGGGCTTAGTTCTGCGGCATGTGGAATCTTCCTAGATCAGGGGTCTAACCTGTGTCTCCTGCAGGCGGATTCTCCACCACTGAGCCACCAGAAAAGCCTGATTTTATTTTTTAAGAATATATTTATTTACTTGGCTGCGCCGGGTCTTCATTGCAGCATTCAGGATCTTTTAGTTGTGGCGTGGGGGATCTGGTTTCCCAACCCAGGGTCAAACCCGGGACCCCTGCATTAGGAGCACAGAGTCTTAGCGACTAGACCTCCAGGTGAATCCAGCCATCCCACATTTCTCATGTTCTCCTGAGGGCTGTTAGGATATTAGTCCAACGCTCTGCTGAAGTTCAGGTGTCTATAGTAACAGCAGAAGTATTCCCACCAGGACAGAGACCTGTTCCTTGTGAATGCATGCAGTGCCCCTTTATAAGTGCTTATTAATGGTTTGTTCATAATCCACTGCCAGTTTTGTTGGTGGCAATTCCTCCAAGATCTCTGAGGCAGTCTCTCACTCTGCTGGGATGTAATTCATCAGGGCCAGGAGATTCAAGAAGACTTACAGTCTTCACTGTTTATCTGAGGAGGGTATTTACCCTTCAGACCAGCAACAGGTAGCCTGGCAAAGCCCTCTTCAGAGTCCAGTCTCTCTGCTTCTGGGAGGCAGTAATACAGTGTTTCTCCACTGGGAGGGGTGGGGGGCAGGAGGGGTGTCCCTGCGCCTTTAATGAATTATGAAACTCATTAAGCAGGTCGGGACCAGTGTTTCCTTTTACATAACATGGAAAGGATAGAATCAGAGAGCACTGTAGCTAGCAGGGGTACATGTTTCATAAAATTTCCTTTCAGTTATACATATGTGTTCTGGATCTAAAATACATCTCTTACTGAAGGTCACCCCAAAAAGTTTAAAAGTTACTGGCATAGTGATTAAATTGGTCCTCTTACATCAGCCAGGCGACTCTGGGCAAATTACTCAACCTAACAGAATTTCCTCATCGATCAAACAAGATTGGGGCACGCATCTCCTTGGGTTGTTATGAGAATTAAATGACACAAGAAGTGAAGACTGCTTAGTTCAGCACCTGGAATGGAATGTGTACAGAAGGTGCTTTAAAGACAAGCGCGCCTGGCCTTGTTCCTTTCTCATTCCCAGCGCTGTTAATTTCACTTCCTACTTTCTATTTTCGGCAGTCTGGAGAAGAAAGACTGCGACTTTCTAGCAATCCTGGATTTTATGGATATCATCTTAGAGGGTTTCAAGGCTCGTAAACCTGCTTCTTCCGCCGGCTTGAGGCTGGCGCCGCCTGCACTTTAGGGGCGGTCCGGCTCGCCCTGGCCCACCGTCTGCAGTTGGAGATCAGCCTTCCGGGGCCCCTCTGGTTACGTGGGTAGGGGTGATGATGAGTGCTTTGTTTCAAACCTAGGTTTTCTCCTTTTTCCTCTGGGGGAAGCCCTTCCTCCCATCCTTGTATTAAAAGTGACCTTTTAATACACTTGTAAACTTTCTCCCGACTCCTCGGGTTCAAGGTGCTTCTTTGTCCTCCTCCCAGCCAGCATCCCAGCTCCCTGGTGCGGGGTGGCGGGCTCAACCCAACGCCCCGCTAGATTCAGGCGCCGCCCTCACTGTTATGGGTCCGGGGGCGCTGGAGGGCGCCCAGCGGTAACCCCTCTCCCTGCCCGGCCGGACAGGAAGGTCTGACTACGGAGCCCACCTCCTCCCAGGAGCAGGCACCTGGTTGGTGCTTTATGGCCCACGTGAAAGCTCCTGGCTCACTCAGCCCCTCATTCAATCAGGGACTTCACATGAAGTGCTGAGGATACGAGATGACTAAGAATGGATCCCTGCTTTCAAAAAACTCAGCCTTTAATGCCACCCCTCAAAATATTTAAGCAGCTGGTGTGGTGGATAGGGGCTTCTCAGCCTGCCAATGCGGAGAGGTGGGTTCTGTCCCTGGGTTGGGAAGATCCCCTGGAAAAGGGAATGGTTACTTACTCCAGCACACCTGCCTGGAGAGTTCTGTGGACAGAAGAGCCTGGTGGGCCACAGTCCATGGGGTGGCAAAGACTGGGCGACTAACACACATGATAAAGCATAACGGAAAGAATATTTTTAAAAAGAATGTATAGGAACTTCCTTGACGGTCCCATGGCTAAGACTTTTTGTTCCTAATGCAGAGGCCTGGGTTCCAACCCTGGTCAGGGAACTGGATCCTACATACTGTAACAAAAGATTCTGCATGCCACTACGAAGACCCAACACAGCCAAATAAATAAACATTAAAAAAATAATAATTTTTTAAAAAAAGAATGTATATATAACTGAATCACTTTGCTATACAGCAGTAATTAATGCAACATTATAAATCAAATATATTTCACAGGTTCGATAGAGGATACAGGATGCTTGGGGCTGGTGCACTGGGATGACCCAGAGAGATGATATGGGGAGGGTGGTGGGAGGGGGGTTCAGGATTGGGAACTCATGTACACCCATGGCGGATTCATGTCAATGTATGGCAAAACCAATACAGTATTGTAAAGTAAAAAAATAAAAAAATTTTAAAAATCAAATATGTCAGCATTTATAAAGTAAGGAACAGAATCAGGATCCAAGAAATTTAAGGGGCAAAGTTTGATTTTTAAAAGGACTGGTCCCATTTCAAGGGTTTTCATCTTAAATTGTATATAAAACAGGAACCATCCTCATTTTTATTTTCAGATAACATATTTGGTACCATGAGTTGAGAGGGTCACAGGATCCTGGGGCATCACTTGGAGGCCATGCCGAATGCAGCATCATACCAACAAAACACTGCGTTATGAAGAAGTCCACTCCACTTCTGGAGACAAGTCCCTAAAAGTGACTGTGGGACTTTCTCCTCTCTCCCCAACTAGCAAAGGAGCATCACTTAGACAAAACTTTGCAATTGGTGTATCAGTCGGCAATGAAATGTATACTTCTCAAATATTTCAAGGCTATACACCTTCTTTAAAAAAAGCAATAATAAAAGTTTTAATTCAACAGGTATTATAAGGCTTTTTAATTTTGCTAAATGATGGATGTGCTTTTGTATCTCATGATTTTACTTTGTATTTCCTTGATTACTGAAGAGTTCAGCATCTGTCTTTTTTAATGCTTACTGGCCACTTTTTAATATATAAAGATCTGATCAAGTCTTTTTAGGATTTCCCAGGTGGCACTATTGGCACTTCATGGCAAATAGATGGGGAAATAATGGAAACAGTGACAGATTTTATATTCTTGGGCTCCAAAATCACTGTGGTTGGTGACTGCAGCCATGAAATTAAAAGATACTTGCTTCTTAGAAGAAAAGCTATGACAAATCTGGGCAGCATATTAAAAAGCAGAGACATTACTTTCCCACAAAGGTCCGTCTAGTCAAAGCTATGGTTTTTCTAGTAGTCATGTATGGTTGTGTGAGTTGGACCATAAAGAAGGCTGAGCTCCAAAGAATTGATGCTTTTGAACTGTGGTTTTGGAGAAGACTCTTGAGAGTCCCTAGGACTGCAAGGAGATCCAAACAGTCAATCCTAAAGACAATCAGTCCTGAATATTCGTTGGAAGGACTGATGCTGAAGCTGAAACTCCAATACTTTGGCTACCTGATGTGAAGAACTAACTCCTTGGAAAAGACCCTGTTGCTGGGAAAGATTGAAGGCAGAAGGAGAAGAGGACAACAGAGGATGAGATGGTTGGATGGCATCTCTGACTCAATGGACATGGGTTTGAGCAAGCTCAGGGTGATGGTGAAGGGCAGGGAAGCCTGGAGTGCTGCATTCCATGGGTCTCAAAGAGTCGGGCACAACTAAGTTACTGAATGACAGCAAGGTGGCACTAGCAGTGAAGAAGCCTTCCCTGGTGTCTCAGCTGGTAAAAAAGCTGCCCGCACTGCAGGAGACCTGGGTTTGATCCCTGGGTCTGGAAGATTCCCCTGAGAAGGAAATGACAACCCACTCCTGTATTCTTGCCTGGGAAATCCCATCAACAGAGGAGTCTGGTGGGCTGCAGTCCATGGGGTGGCACAAGAGTCAGATGCGACTTAGTGACTTAACAGCAATAACAACAAATTATTTACTCTTTAACTTATTGGAGCTTTTTACATATTCTGGATTCCCGTTCTTTATTACATGAATTGTGATTGTCTTTTCTCATTTATGGCTTCTCTTTTCATTTTCTTTTTGGTTTCATATAGAAATTCTTTACTTTAACGTAATCTAATTCATGAGTTTTTCCCTTTATGGTTTATGCTTTTATGTGAATTTTTAGATGAGTCCTTCTTCCTAGATCATAAGCATATTCTCCTATATTGTCTTCTAAAACCCTTGAAGGTTTGCTTTTCATCCATGGATTAAAAACCCTTAGTTTTTAGTCCACCTGGAATTAATTCT
Source organism: Redunca redunca (assembly GCA_006410935.1). Taxonomy (NCBI): domain Eukaryota; kingdom Metazoa; phylum Chordata; class Mammalia; order Artiodactyla; family Bovidae; genus Redunca; species Redunca redunca. The sequence continues at coordinate 46,052 of SJYQ01095548.1, forward strand.
GAGTTTGGTGTGGGGTAAGGATTCATTTTAAGTTATTTTTATGTGAATGCCATTCTTCCCTGCACTATTTACCAAAACATTCACCTATCCTCAATTTCTCTGCAATACCGCCTCTTATATCAGGCGTTCATATGCGTGGATCTGTTTCTATGGCCATTTGTCTCTGTACCGGTTCAACATTGTCTGAATTTTGTAGCTTCATGAAAAGTCTTGATATCTTTAGGCCAACTCTCCTCTCATTGTTTTTCTTCTCAAAAGACATGGTTAGAGCTAGGCTTTGATCTTTATAAAGTAACTATTTGATTAGATATTTATCTAATAAAAATAGATATTTTTCTACAACCTTTCTTTAGCCAAAAATAGGTTATACACTTTTTAAAAATCTGTGCTTTACCAGTCATGTGGACTTTGTGTGTCACATTCAGTTCCAAAAGAAACTGATGTTCATTATGAGAAGATCAGCTGAGCAGAGACCTAATGCTCTGCTCACACATTAGAATTGAGTGCCCGGCCTATCTTATCCTCAGTAAGAAGTGTATATAACAGGAGGTTGACTTTAAAAATAGTCACAACCTGAATGTTGAGAGTTACATTTTATTCAGTGGGGATTTTTATGACTTCAAGCCCAGGAGACAGCATTTCAAGTAACCATGGGAGAACTGCTCCCAGGAGACGAGGGGAGGAATCAGGTTATATAGAAGTTTGTTACAAAGAGCAGGTAGTCTGAACATCAAAAGCATTTTTATGAATCAAAACCAGATACCTTAATGTTCCTTAAATATTAAGGAATTTAGCACTTTTCTGTATATGGGAAGATGCAAGAGTCTGGGCTCACTGAAATCATTCCTTTCACATGCATCTCAGCTATCCGGGGCCAGTACCCTGTGATTTTTCACGTCCTGAGTTCCCCAGCGCTCACCACAGGGAGTGGCTACAGCCGATGGCTGCTCGATCACGCAGGTAGTCTTCTCCTTCCTGAGTGCCCTGGAGGGCTGGAAGCACTGACGACTGTGACATCCCTGTTTACTGCTATGACAGGAACCAGTCCGTTTCTTACGAAGTAGAAGTGTTTGTATCCATCTCATGGCTTATAGTGTGTCTGAAGATGGGAGGATGGAAGGAGGTCACGGGGCTGGCGCTGGCGCTGGAGGTGACATACCACCAGTCCCTGCAGCATTTCTTCAGCTCAGGTGACTGAAAGGGACAGAAGAGAAAACAGGGGAGAGGGGACTCAAAGGACACCTTTCCGTTTGGCATCCCTCAGGCTGGGAATGAGGACAGAGAAGGGGAAGAGCTGGGAGGTGGCAAGCAATGGCTGGGGATGGTAGAAACCGGCAAGGCAAATCTATGGCCGGAAGGTGGCATGCAGCCCATCGTCAGAGAGTCCAGTAGGGCCAGACACGCTGCGTCCAGGTCTCCCCACCCCCGCCCAGGGCTGTGCAGGGGCCAGAGCTCACGGGACAGCTCCTGCAGCTAGCTGGTGGCAGCGGTTCTCCTGGACATCACCTAGCAACTGCTCAGAACAGAGATGCAGAAGAAGACCGATTGTTTCTCCCTTCCTTTCTCCTCCAGTTTGTTCCATCAGCTGTATTAGACAGGATGGTGGGCGATCCTTGCCATCACGGAGTTACCTTCATACCCTGATGGTGGTCCCCAAACAAGTGAATTGAAAGAACAAGGTATGCAACTTACTTGGGGGTGTGCCTCAGAAAATCTTTTTGAAAAAATTACATTTCAACCAACTTGAAATACATCTTCCCCCACAAGCCATTTTCCTCCAGGTGCTATCGCTTTCCAGTGAGTCATTTTATCCCGGCATCACCATCTTTGTCTGCACATCACAACCTGGCCTACTCTGGCCACGGCCCCTTCTTAAGACCTGCTGTTCTCTTCTGTTCAAGGCTGAGAGTCACACTGCCATTTCCCAAAGGGCACCACTGTTTGAGTCCCTGTCTAAGCAATCCTGTGCAAAAGATCCAGGGTCGGCTTTTACCACTGGAGATCTGGACACTGGCCTGGATGCCAAACCTAGCGTAGGTGTCCTGCAGGTAAGACCATCTCTTTCTCCTGGAAGCTGGGGAAGTGGGTGTAGTCTGGGAGGACAAGTCTCTGTGGCTGCAGGACATGCAATCTATGTTATGGATGACTGCCTCGGTACCAAAGGCAGTGCAGTCTCTGCAAGCCTTCAGCATAGCCTTCAGGGCTTCCCGAGGTGCTCACAGGAGCTCCGGCACATTCTACCTTTGTTCTCTTCTAGCTCCTGCCCACCTGCCCTGCCAATGCTGTCTCCCCAACTCCCAGCCAAGCTCGTGTGGCTTCCAGGTGTCTAGAGACCTGACGCCCACTGCAGTGGCTGATTCCAGAAAGGCCACGGCTGTGCAACAGGAATACCACGCTACAACTGCCTCCCTGCCGCCCCCTTCTCCTCCTTCTGAGAACTTGTGTGTGTGTGTGGGCACCGCATCCGACACAGAGAGGTGGGTGAGACAGGATCCTTGCTTTCATCAGGCAGGCGTGACTCAGTCTTAGCCTCTAGCTCTACACACGCTCGCCGTCTGCACTCCCTCTGCCCCCGTTCTCTCTGGAACAGCTCACATGTTTCACTACCATCCTTGCACTGACACAACCTGTAGTGAGTGGGTTGAATGGTGCCCTGCAAAAGATGCCTCCACATCCCAACCCCAGAAACCTATGAATGTTAACTAATTGCGGGGAAAAAAGGTGTTTGCAGATATAATTAAGAATCTTGAGATTGTCATGGATTATTGGGTGATCTCTGAATCCAATGGTGAGTGTCCCAAGAGACACATGAGAGGCACAGGCAGAAGAAAGGGCCCTGTTGGGACTTCCCTGGGGGTCCAGTGGTTAAGAATCCCCCTGCCAATGCAGGGGACACAGGTTCCATCCCTGGTCTGGGAGGATCTCACGTGCCGCAGGGCAACTAAGCCTGCGCCCCACAACTACTGAGCCCGAGTACCCTAGAGCCCACATTCTGTAACTAAGAGGAGCCCCTGCTCACCCCAACCAGAGAAAGCCGGTACACAGAAACGAAGGCCTGGTGCAGCCAGAAATAAATGAAAGAAAGAAAGAATAGACGGCCTTGTGAAGGAGGAGGAGGAGAATGGAGCTCTACAGCCACAAACCAAGGGACACCTGGAGCCTCCAGGTGCTGAAGGAGGCAGAGTGAGATCCCCTAGAGCCTCGGCAGGAGCCCGGCCCTGCTGGCACCTTGGTCTTGGACATCTGGCCTCCAGAATGGTGAAGATAAATTCCTGTTGTTTTAAGACACCAGCTGGTAGCGATCTGTCACGGTGGCCCCAGGGAACTAATATACTACCCTTCGACAAATCCGGTGTCCCAGTCCACGTCCTGCCCTGAGCCACTCGATGGCAGCACTTGGGGGTGAGCACCCCACCCTTCAGACACTCCCTTCACTCTGCTTCCCGACTCCACAGGACACTTTCACGATCTTTCACGCTGGATCCCTCATTTCCTCATCCTGACTTCTAAATGTTGGAGGCCCCAGCTCAGCTTTCGTGCATCCCCTTAGTGAGAGACTTTCCTGGTGGGCCAGTGGCTAAGACTCTGCACTACCGATGCCAGGGTTTGATGCTTGGTCGTGGAATTAGGTCCCACATGCTGCAACAAAGATCTGGCACAGCCAAATAAATAATGTAAATAATTTTTTTGAAATGCCCTTGGTAAAAGCACCCAGTCCCTGACTCTAAAACCATCTGCATGATGACTTTTCCGAACTTGCCTCAGCAGGAGCTTGGCACAAAGTAGGGGCTCAAAAACTACTTGGAGGGGGTTCCCTGGTGGCTTAGTGGTTAGGGTTCTGGGCTTTCACTACCATTGCTCAGGTTCAGTCCCTGGTCAGGGAACTAAGACTGCAAGACTGTACACATTGCAGCCAAAAAAAGAAAATCCAAAAAATAACAAAGCTGGAAAAAGTGAAAAATCCTTGAAGAGTGGGTCTTTTCACATAAATCACCATTTTTGTGTTTACCACATTCACTTTGAAAGCACTTTTAGATATCCTGTCTTGCTCTTCTCTGACAAGCACTTGGACACCAGCCCTTCAGCAATTTTGTGGTAGAACCCAGGTGGTGGGATCGTCCACATGTGGCCTGCTGACCCCGAACCCCCTCTGGGAAGGTTCTGCTCTGCTGATCAGGCTCTTCTGGGATTTCTCTGCAGAAGGAACCAGTCGAGCATGACTCCACCTTTGGATCATTAAGGCTTCTAAGAGGCTTTCTCTACAACACGGGTTGGCAAAGTATGACCTGTGGGCCATCTGGCTGGCTGCCTGTTTCTGTAGTTTTCCTGGAATGCAGCCACACTCATCTGTGTACTGACCGTCTGGAGGCTTCCACGCTCCAATGGCAGAGCCCACAGGCCTAGCGAGCTCGCTCGCTGGCCCTTTACTGAGCTCGCTGGCCTGCTCTGGGACAGGTGAGCCATGGTGGAGGCTTTCCACTCCTTGTTCTGTCTGTCCTTCCGTCTCCGACATCAGTTCTTGGCTAGAGGAAGGTTCAATGTTCTTCCCCTTCCCTGCTCATCACCCTTGTGGGATCTGAACTCATGGGAGACGTGAATCCTGCCGTGTCAGTGAAGGTCTCCATGATTACTGATGACCTTTGCACCCTCCTCCCTCTTGGACAATGCCTCTCCCCAGAGTGGAGTCTTTGATGATCCATCAGGAGGGTGTCTGACCACGTCTGCTCTTCCAGGACTCTCTCCTGGTGGATTCTTTGATGGGCCCCGAGAGTCCAGTTTTGGCTGAGGGCTTTTCTACACCATTCTTAAGACTTCCTTATAGTATAAGTTCTCTGATGGGCAATGCCATGGGGTCGACCCCCAAAGGGCTTTCCCTACTCACCATGCATGCAAGGCTTTCTTCAGAGTGAACACTCAGAAAAACCAAGCATTGGGAGCTTTTGCACTCATGGGGCCTCTCTCTCCTGTGAACTCTGCAGTGACCAGAGGTTAATATGATATACATGAGAGCTCTTCCACACCTGTGATATGCACATGGCCTACTTGGGGTGTGAACATGGGTGTGTGATGAGATGTGATCTCTCTCTGAAATCTCTCCTACACTCTTTATGTTCTGTTCAGCTTCTCTCTTGTGTGGACTGTTTGACCAACAATTAGAGTGACCTCCTGAGGAAAGGCCCTCCTGACAGATATATTCCTTCCCAGAAGGCTGAGCAACGGAGAACTGATGCTTTCGAACTGTGGTGCTGGAGAAGACTCTTGAGAGTTCCTTAGATCAAACCAGTCAATCCTAAAAGGAAATTAACCCTGAGTCTTCATTGGAACAACTGATGCTGAAGCTGAAGCTCCAATACTTTGGCCACCTGATGCGAAGAGCTGACTCATTGGAAAAGACTGTGATGCTGGGAAAGATTGAGGGCAGGAGGAAAGGGGGATGACAGAGGATGAAATGGTTGGATGGCATCATTGACTCAATGGATATAAGTTTGAACAAACTCTGGCAGATCGTGAAGGACAGGGAAGCCTGGCAAGCTGCAGTCCATGGGGTCGCAAAGAATCGAACACAACTGAGTGACCGAACAATAATCCTGTGTGCTTGTTGGTGAGAAGAAAGGGCCTCATGTCTCAGAAGTTTCTTTCACACTTGTGACACCCATGAGCTTTCTCTGTTATGAAGCATGGATGGGCAGCTTGAGTGGTGGCTTCCTCAGCAGCCTCAGCACTCAGACTTGTCCCCACACGGTGTAGGCTGGGGACCAGGGTGACAGTTCTGCCGCATTTCTCATACTCTCAGGCTTTCATTCTGCAGGGGACGATCACAGCACTAGCCTGGAAACATTCCCCACACTGGCTCCAGGTGTGGGCTTTCCCTCTGGAGTGAGCACCCGGATGGTGAGAACACACGTCTGTTTCTCAGCGCTTTCTCACACCCCTCACATCTACAGGACTCTTTGCCAGTGGGAGTCCTCTGGGCTGCAGGAACAGGTACAAACCTCTGCAGTGAAGCTCCTCTGCCAGGCAGCAAGTGGTGGCTTCCTAGTGGAACCCTTATTGTACACACTGTATTTGCAGAATCTTTTCTTCTAAGACCTTTTGTGGTTTCTTGGGATCCATGAGATTCAACAAAATTAGCCCTCTGGGGCTTTGCTTCTAGGGGTCCTTCCGATGCCTTCCCTCCAGGCCTTGTGTCCTCAGAAACACCCTGCCTTGTTAAGTTGATTCCTGGTCCTCTCTCACCATCTGACAAATAACACGTGACTTGATCCTGATCCTGAGCAAAAATCAGTGTGAGAAGAACAGAATAATCAAGTACAACCAAGAGAGAATAATGACAGCTTCAGCACGTATCTTCACAACCCTGACTAGTAAGGCCAGAGAATGGGGCCAAAACGGAAAACTCCAAGAACCCACAGACAGTGTGTAGTGGTGCTACATGAAGAATAAGAGGGAGGAGACAAAGGACAGGACGAAACACATGGGGAAGAAACAGGGATGTTAGCAGAGATGCAGAAATCAAGTCCACTCCCAGTAAGAAAGGAGACTGGTTGGGAGCCAAAGACGTCCTTGACGTCTTCACCACCTGCAGACTGACCAGGGATCAGGCCACTGTCCCCTCTGTGCAGGCAGCTAACCCAGAGGAGGGGAATGCATGGTGAGGTGTTTCTGTGGAGGTGTCCATCAGATTCCCACCTGCTGGCTTAGAGACCAAGCGGAGACAGAGACTCATCTGAATTAGCGCTCCACGCTGGGTTCCTCAACATTGTAAATGGCACAAGGGAAGGAGCTGCCACAACGTGGGGGTCTAGCAGACTCCCCCCTCACCTGTGAGTGAGGCTTTCCATCCTCAGCTGCCTGCAGGTGTAGTAGCCAGGGTGCTTCCCCTTCTCCCAGGAGGATGATCAGTTTAGGTTGGGAAAAAAATGAAATTCCATTCATAGCACTGAAAATAGGAAAGGGGAGGTAATGGATCATGACCAGCCTTAACCCTTCTGTCAGCGGGAACCTGATGTGGCTGGAGGAACCAACAGAAGTAAGACTCCCAGGGGCAGGGTCTTTAGTACAAAGGCCGATGACATGACTGCCAGGGAGGTGAGGGTAGACTCAGAGCACAGGAGAGCTGCCCGCCCCAGTGAGGGAAACATCCGAGCAGAACATGAGGGAGAAGCGGAAACAGCCCACCCTCATCAGAAGGGACCACGCCGCCTGCAAGGAGTCAGAAACTAAACCAACTAAACGGACACTTCAGACCACATCACTGACACATGGGTGGCAGCAAAGACTTGGTTAGCAAGGGATGAGCTGAGTCAGACCACATTTCCCTGAGTCTCCATCACGTCCTAATGGAGGTTCTTCTCAGAGGGGTCAGTGCCCGTCCTCATGCGTGGAGGGTTATGGCCACGGCCCCACTTCCTCAGATGATCCTGAAGCACGTGGTTTCTACCGCACCAGGGAGAAGGTGCCTGAGGGGCACAGCCAGATTCAGCAGAGTAGGGGGCAGCACTGTCTCTTGTTTGTGTCTGATGAGCAAGAGGAACTCTGCTACAAAAAGCCGGGGCTCACGTCTAGGAAGACTCTTCCATGGAGAGGGCCGCCATCAGGTCTGTGCGGTCAGCACAGCCAAGGAAGGTCAAGGAAAAAATTCTGTTTTCCTTCTCTATTCTCAACACTGCTGGTTGCCAGATATGTGTGTGTGGGAGGGGAGGATTGGGTGGAGTAGGGTGTTCCTATGCCAAGCAGTTCTCACCCCACAGTTTATCTCAGTTCTGACACTACCTCTACTTGGGACAGGTCAAGAGGTCAAGGGCTCTGTCCCAGAAGACCTCCTCCTCTTCCGACACCAGTCTCAAGTCCAGGCTGTCTGTCATCAGCGCTCCTGATTGAATAGCTATAAACCTAAGCTTCCCATGAACCCCTCCTTAAGTGAAAGTGAAGTCGCTCAGTCGTGTCCGACTCTTTGCGACCCGTGGACTGTAGCCCACCAAGCTCCTCTGTCCATGGGATTCTCCAGGCAAGAACACTGGAGTTGCCATTTCCTTCTCCAGGGGATCTTCCTGACCCAGGGATCGAACCCAGGTCTCCCACATTGCAGGCAGATGCTTTAACCTCTGCACCACCAGGGAAGCCCTTAAATACAAGAATACAGTCTCTCAGAAAACCTCCTATAGAGACACAGAACTTCAGATCCAAGTACTAACATCAAAAATTTCAAGGGAGGAAAGGAAGCCAGGTTGAAAGAAGAAGGGGGAGGAGGCAGGAGAGGGGGAGGTGAAAGGGGTGGCCTTACAGACATCTCCTGCCACCTACAGATGCCCAGGCGTTATGGGACTTTCCCCTGGGCCTCCAGAGAAGGGAGGACTGGAACTCGGCCCTACCAGAAATCATACCAGACCAGAACCAGAATTCGAGTTCTCTGCTAAGAGGAGGTAGGTGATCAGTCTCCAATCCTCAGCTCAGGCTGAGGGCCCTTCGACCAGATTCCTGCGTCCAGGCCGGGGGACTAGAAAAACAGGGGAGGATAGGAAGGGTTAAGGAGAGGAAAGAGAGAGGGAAGGGGAGAGGTTGGGTTAATTTGCTACAGCAGTTCTTGGAATTCAGAAAAACAGTAAAGGGCGTTGAAAGATAAGAGACAGATGCATAGGCAGAGCGCAGGCGCTTCTGCCCCACGTAGACCTCAGCCGAGCCACCCTCCTGGCACATGGGTGCCTTCTTATTCACCTGCTCCGAAGAGCTCATCACATCTCACTGTCCAAGAGGTTTTAATGAAGCCTAAGATCCAGCACCACCCCCTTCTCAGAGGTGTGACCTAATCACTTGGTCTTTCTGGGGTCTAGCCTCATCCTGAGGCCATCTAGGGGCCCCACCCTAAGTCACCTCATTAGCATAAACTCCAGTGTGCTCAAAAGGGGCTCCCTTCAAGCTAACAAAAGATACTCCTATCAATCAGGAAATTCCAAAGCTTAGAGATTTCTCTGCTAGGAACCAGGCACAAAAGCCAAATATATTCTAAGCACAGGAAGGAATGCAAACCTTGGTTGAGTGGCAAGGCTTCCCAGACCCAAGTGCTAGGGTGGCAGCTGCCATGACCAGAGGGGAGGTGGGCACTTTGGGGTCACGACTGGCAGAGGGCGCAGCAAAAGTTTGGATGAAAAAAAAAAAGCAGTCCCTCTGCTTTGTACATCGACCAACTCCCACGACCAGGGAGGGGTCACACGCACAAAGCAGGAATGTTTATGGGGGTGGGGTGGGGGAGGAGTGTGCACAGCCCCGCCGTTCTGAACCTGCACCCAAACCCACTTCAGAAACCAAACTCTAAGGGTGACAACGCCTCCCACCTCCTCAAGTGGGAGAATAAGTCAGGTAGACTTCACTCTAAGAATTTTAAAACCTACCCATATACGCCCTAACCAGCCTAACTCGGGCTGCTAAAGAAGTAGACAAAAGTATCACAAAGGATAAACCTCCATTGGTCAAGTAGATATAGCATATCTACATAGTGAAATATCATGCGCTATGAAGAGAATAAAGTAGATCTCTATAGAAAGACTTGGAAATCTTTTCACAAGGCAGGAAGTTGCTGTAAGTGGAAACAAGGTTCAGGTTGGTCCTTCTACAAAATATATATTCATATATAAAATCTGGATGAATTTATTCTAAACTCCTGAAAAGAATTGAGAGAAGTATTTCCTTTCAACATTTAAAAAAAAACAAAAACACAAAGAACCTGTACTATTTTCATGGATATTCTCTGGCGGTCCAGTAGGTAGAACTTGGCATTTTCACTGCTGAAGGCTCAGGTTCAATATCTGGTTGAGGAACTAAGATTCCACAAGCCACATTGCTTGGCAAAAAAAAAAGAAGAAGAAGAAGAAGAAGAACCTGTATTACTTTCATTAAAAAAAAAGTTTTCTTTCAAATATTTTTATTATAGTAAAATAAAAACATCGGGATTTCCCTGGTGGTCCAGTGGCTAAGACTCCGAGCTCCCAACACAGAGGGCCCAGGGTACTGTCCCTGGTCAGGAAACTAGATCCCACATACTATAACAAATGACTTGGTGCAGCCAAATAAATAATAAATATTTTTGAAGATGTTTAAAAATATAACATTAAATATATTTACTTTTTAAATGGCAGCAGATATTGATTTCTCACTCGTATCATGTGAGGGCTGTAATTGGCTATGGCTTTGCTCCACGGCATCCATGCCGAAAGAACAATCCCAAAGACTTTCTCATGGTTGAACCCAACCAGTGATCACTCTTTTTGAATAAGTTGTGGCAAAATGTATTTACCGTTTTAAGGATGTTTCAGTGTACAGTTAAGAGGCATCAGGTGCATTTGCACTGCTATAGAACCATCACCACCCTCCAGTCTCGATAGAATTGTCTTCATCTTCCCAAACTGAAATGCCTTATTCATCAAGCAATAATTCCTCATCCCTTTTTCTTCTTGAAACTGATTGGGTGTCATTTGGCAGGGGGGGAGGGAGGAGGGTCTGACGAGCTCCAATACCATAGTCCTTTATGTCTCAGCGCAGAAAAGAATTAAATGAGCAGCAGAGTTGTAGATAAGAAGTGATTTATTAGAATAGGACACTGGTGAGGCTTGCCTCTTGAGAAACCTGCATGCATGTCAGGAAGCAACAGTTAGAACTGGACATGGAACAACAGACTGGTTCCAAATAGGAAAAGGAGTCTGTCAAGGCTGTATATTGTCACCCTGCTTATTTAACTTCTATGCAGAGTACATCATGAGAAACACTGGGGTGGAAGAAGCACAAGCTGGAATCAAGATTGGAGGGAGAAATATCAATAACCTCAGATATGCAGATGATACCACCCTTATGGCAGAAAGTGAACAGGAACTAAAAAGCCTCTGGATGAAAGTGAAAGAAGAGAGTGAAAAAGTTGGCTTAAAGCTCAACATTCAGAAAACAAAGATCATGGCATCTGGTCCCATCACTTCATGGCAAATAGATGGGGAAACAGTGGAAACAGTGTCAGACTTTATTTTTTGGGGCTCCAAAATCACTGCAGATGATGATTGCAGCCATGAAATTAAAAGACGCTTACTCCTTGGAAGGAAAGTTATGACCAACCTAGATAGCATATTGAAAAGCATAGACATTACTTTGCCAACTAAGGTCCATCTAGTCAAGGCTATGGTTTTTCCAGTGGTCATGTATGGATGTGAGAGTTGGACTGTGAAGAAAGCTGAGCGCCGAAGAATTGATGCTTTTAAAGTGTGGTGTTGGAGAAGACTCTTGAGAGTCCCTTGGACTGCTAGGAGATCAACCAGTCCATTCTGAAGGAGATCAGCCCTGGGATTTCTTTGGAAGAAATGATGCTAAAGCTGATACTCCAGTACTTTGGCCACCTCATGCGAAGAGTTGACTCATTGGAAAAGACTCTGATGCTGGGAGGGATTGGGGGCAGGAGGAGAAGGGGACGACAGAGGATGAGATGGCTGGATGGCATCACTGACTCGATGGACGTGAGTCTGAGTGAACTCCGGGAGTTGGTGATGGACAGGGAGGCCTGGCGTGCTGCAATTCATGGGGTCGCAAAGAGTCGGACGCGACTGAGCTGAACTGAACTGAGGCTTACAAGCTGGCTGGTAGAACTTACTGGGCTACAGTTTTATAATCAAGGAAAAGTGCAGTGGAGGAGAAGACCTTTGTCTTTCTTGAGTAGACATCATGTTTCCACCATCAGCTCCTTCTCCAGTCTGGGCAGGGAAATTTTCTTGTTCCTACATAGTCAAGCTAGATCCACAAATTATTGGTTTTTTAATGTATGCAGGGAGCGTGTCCTAGGATCACTAACTTGCTGAGCTCATGGACAGCATGTGGGCCTCATACCACCAATGTTTTATTGTTTTGGTGCATATCTTATGCTTCTCCCACTTAGTTTTGTTGCTAAGCAAGCCTGTATGGTTTTGTGGTTAAGCAAACCTGATTTCTTCAGTAATCATTAACTTACAGGGGTCTCCCATCTTTTTTCTACTTACAATTCCCTAGTGGGATTAACTTGGAGAAGGCAATGGCACCCCACTCCAGTACTCTTGCCTGGAAAATCCCATGGATGGAGGAGCCTGGTAGGCTGCAGTCCATGGGGTCGCTAAGAGTCGGGCACGACTGAACGACTTCACTTTCACTTTTCACTTTCATGCATTAGAGAAGGAAATGGCAACCCACTCCAGTGTTCTTGCCTGGAGAATCCCAGGGACAGGGGAGCCTGGTGGGCTGCCGTCTCTGGGGTCTTACAGAGTCGGATACGACTGAAGCGACTTAGCAGCAGCAGCAGCAGTGGGATTAACTATTTAATCTTAATTACCTATTTGTTCCTATCATTCTGAGTCCCTGGTAACCACCATTCTGTTGCAGGAAGGGGGACCTCTTCCAGGGCCTGAAACTGGGCTCTTATGTAACACTCGGAAATGAATTGTAGGAGGAGACACACAAGCCTACAAAGCAAGAGGCTTTATTGGGAAGGGGCGCCCGGGCGGAGAGCAGTAGGGGAGGGGGCCCAGGAGGACTGCTGTGCCGCTGGCTCACAGATTCGGGTTTTATGGTGATGGGATTCTTTTCCGGGTTGTCCTTAGCCAATCATTCTGAGTCAGAGTCCTTCCCGGTGGTGCACGCCTTGTCCAGCCAAGATGGATGCCAGCAAGAAAGATTCGGGGAGGTGGTCAGACATATGGTGTCTCCTTTAGACTTTTCTGACTCTTCCAGCTGGTGGTGGCTTATTTGTTCCTTGTTCTTTACCAGGATGGTTACTAGGGTGCCTGGCTAGGGTGGCTGGGTGGCAGTCAGTGTGCTTCCCCTAACAATTCTATATTCTGTCTCAAAAATTTGATTCCTCTAGGTACCTCATGTAAGCGGAATCAAACAGGATTTGTTCTTTTGTGATTGTCTTATTTCAAGAGCACAATGTCCTCAAGGTTCCTCCATGCTGAAGCATGCATCACAATTTCCTTCATTTTTAAGCCCAAATAACATTCCACTTTTTTTGTTTGTTGGTTTATACATATATATATCACACTGTTTATCCAGTCATCTGTTGACTACCTGGGTTGCTTTCACCTTTTGGCTATTGTTAAAACGGTGCTATGAACATGGGTGTGCAATTATCTACCGGAACCCTTGTTTTCAGTTCTTTTGGGTATCTACCAGGAAGTAGAATTGCTGGATCATATGGTAGTTCTATCTTTAATTTTTTAGAAGAACTGCCATACCATTTTCCACAACAGCTGCACTAGCGCTGCTCAGGGTTCCAATTTCTCCACAGCCTCGCCACCACTGGTTATTTTCTGTTTTTTTCATAATAGCCATCCTAATGGGTGTGAAGTGGTATCTCATTGTGGTTTTGATTTGCATTCCCCCTAATGATTAGTGATGTTTAGCTCCTTTTCATGTGCTTATTAGTTATTTGCATATCTTCTTTTGGAGAAATGTCTATTGGAGTCCTTTACCCATTTTTTTTAATGGAGCTTTTCTGTTGTTGAATTGTAGGAGTACTTTATATGTTCTGGATATCTTTCAATTTTTAAAGACTTCTAAAAAAGACTTTTGCATGGAAAATTTAACTGCAGCAGTAAACATTCTGCCATTCTTATTTCATTTACCAGGTCTTTCTCTTTTTTTGGCAGGTGGGATCTTCGTTCCCTAACCAGACACTGAACCTGTGCCTCCTACCCTGCAAGTGCGGAGCCTCAACCATCGGACCACTGGGGTGGTCCCCATCTACCAGATCTTGATGACCGAGAAGATCTCAAAAAGATTTCTTGCAGCTGGATCAGGATCTTGGAGATTTTTTTGTTGTTGTTCTCTATATTGACATAGTGATAAATCTACAAGGTATTAGATCTTCGTATCTGGAGTTAAAGCAGCATCACAGGAAATTCCCTGGTGGTCCAGTGCCTAGGACTCCACCCTTCTACTGTCGGGGGCACGTGTTCAATCTCTGGTCAGGGAACTGAAATCCTGCAAGCTCTGAGGTGCAGTGAAAAAAATAGAATAAATAAAGCATCCAGGTGAGTTTTAAAAAAGAAAAATAACATTACAGGCTGAATGTAAAAGGAAAGCATATAAGCAAAGTCAAGCAGAAGAGCTGGTCTCTCTTAGCTCATCTTGGCCCCTCCTAAAGGCCACTTTTTTCACAAATCAGAATAGGAAACTCTAGGAAAGAGACTTTGTAGCCAGGGAGAATGCTAAGGTCCATCACTTAATATTACAGTTATTTTGGTTTCATGGAAAACATCCTTGGGAAAATATTTCTATAGTGGAAAGGCAATGTAAATTGCACTTTCTACCAAAAATGAACTGCAACTGTTAATGGGACAGGTTTTTTTAAGTTTCCAAAGTGATCTGAGTTACCTACTAATACTACTCTCTCCTTTCACACTAACAGAAACACATTGCATTCAGGGTGAGCAAGTGCTCACCTAAAAAGACCACATCTGGGACTTTCCCGGCGGTCCGGTGGTTAGGAATCCACCTGCCAGTGCAGCGGACTGGGTTTGCTAGTGCACCACAGCTACTGAAATCTCCGTGCACTGGAGCCCAAGCTCCGCGGAGCCACCGCAGTGAGAAGCCCGCACACCGCAACTGGAGAGTAGCTCCTGCTCGTAGCAACAAAGACCCAGCACAGCCAAAAACTAAGTAAATAAATAAACAAATTTTAAAAATAAAAAGACCACATCTCCCAGTGTTTCCCGTGTCAGAGCTGGTTCCAGGGTATGGTTCTGGCCATGAGAAGAAAGCAGGAGTCACCAGATACCACTTGCAGAAAGCTCTTCAAAGCCTTTGAAATGTGATACTTTGTTAGAGATACAGAATCTAGGGGAAATGCCAGCTCTTCACCTGGAAACTATCTACTATGTAGAAGGAAGATAAACCCCTGTGTACTAGTCAACAAAGGTATGGATGAGGAGACCCTGACACCCATGGTCTTTGATGTAGCTTGGAAGGCTGCAGTGTAGACAGTCTTATCCAAACAGGTTTTAACAGCCTACCACCTGGCTTGCTGACCCTGCTTATTAAGGCCAAAGCCCCCTTTCTGAATTCAGTGATATAGTTTGATTTTCCACATACTTTCTTAGAGGGAAAAGATGTGTGACCAACTTGCAGAAATAGTCTTGTTTGCTTGCCAGATATATTTCTCATTGTAAATCTGCAAGTTGGTGAACTATAACAGCTTGGAAGTTACATAAATGTCCAACAATAGGGAATCAGTTAAGAGCAAAATTCATTATAGTGCATATATATAAGGCAATGCAGGCCTTAAAAAACATGACGTAAAAGAGTAGATACTGCCATGGGAAAATGTTCACAAATGAGGATGTTTAGAAAATCAGGTTATAAAACAGATGTACCAAATGATCCCAGCTATGTTTAAAAATATATATACTCAGGGAAGAAAAAACCCGGTAGAACCTTACTAACATGGGGTTGTGTCTCAGGGTGCAGATAGAGATGATTCGTGTTATTTTGTAATTTTATAAATTTATGTCTTTGTTTTTGTGTATTTTCCACATTTTCGGTCATGAACAAGAATTACTTCTACAATCGGAAAAGAAGCAATGGTGTTTTTAAAAATTATCGTTTGGATGACCTTAGGCAAGATAATCAACCTCTCCGTGCCAATTACTTTAACTGTAAAATAGGGATAAAAGCACCTCCCCCTTAAGGTTACCCAGACAGGTAAATGCTTCACTTAAAGCAGCCCTGGGCTGGTGGGCGTTGCTCAGCGATGGTTAGTGGGTAGCGCTGAAATGAAAATAGCATAGTTTTGTGGATACGCCAGTCTGTCTCACCTGGGGGGACCCCGATTGTCAAACCAGGTCGAGAGACCAGCAGGCTTCTCCCTCCTGTGAACAACAGGTAACAGACAGAAAAGGAAGCTTAGAGCTAAGTTGACAAATTTGCAATTCTTTAGGCTGTAAAGAGTGAAGCAGCTGGAATCGGACAAATTGGTAGGGGGTTATGGCTCCCTGAGGACAGGGGCCTGCCCAGAAGTACCTCAATTCAGTTTAGTTACTGACTGATTGACGTATAGTTGATTTGCAATGGTGTGTTATAATTCAACTCATTTTGCTTCATTTCTGTAAAGTAATTCATTTACGGGCGGCACTGGGTCGCTGCCGCTGCTCGAAGGCTTTCTCTAGCTGCAGTGAGCTGGGTCTGCCCTTGGTTGTAGATCTCAGCTTTCTCATCGCAGTGGTTTCTCTTGTGGAGCATGGGCTTTAGGGCACAGAGGGTTCAGTGGTTTTGGCAGCTGGGCTTAGCCCTGTGGTATGTGAGATCCTCCTGGACCAGGAATCGAACCTGGGACCCCTGCATTGGCAGGCATATTCTTTACCAAAACTGTCTACTTAGGTGGCCGGAAGAGTTCTCTTCAAAACACTGGGTCTTAAGTAAATAACTCAGAAGACCTATTTCAAGGACCGACTGCACACAAGTTTGGGACCTCCCTCTCTGGACATCCTGAACAGAAGGGAAAGGCAACAGAGACAAGCTGATCTGTGGCTCCCAGTCCCTTGGTCCCTCCTGAGATTCCTGATCCATACCAGCCCGGGTGAGGGCAGGAGAGGGTCTGAGCAGAAGCTCCACATGGACTCAGCGGGCCAAGGGCCACCCCACGAGCCAGCCTCTGCTCCCCTTTCCTCACTAGACCCAGGGCTTACGGGTCAGGCACTGGCTCAAAACCCACTGGTACAGCAGTGATGGAAGAGGTCATGATTGGAGACCTAAAGAGCTTGTGAATGGCTGGGATCAGCTGGGACTTAAGTTTGATGTGTGTTCTACCTAACAAGAATCCTCCGCATTTGACAGATGGAAAACAGGATTCCATTACATCCCCACGTTCCGTTTGATAATTATCCTATTCAGCCCTTTTCCTTTCTTGGTTGTGAAGTTTGAGCTTCTTAGATTTGCCTTTCTTTTCCATCCTCCTGTCCTAACTACCAGAACTACCAGAATTCCAAGTCTGACTTTGCTGGTGAAAAAGTCGCAGCAAGGGGTAAAAAGTCTCTCTGTTCTATAGCTGCTGAAAAGCAAATACTATTCAGTATTGTATAGCTGCCCTTGCCAAGGTTATTGTTAAGTAGTTTTTCAAGACCCCTGGACTTTAGAGATTGTTACTATTAATATATCCTGGGAAAGTGGTCTTTAACTTGTAAAGTCTCTGATTCTGATTGGTTACTTGATAATTTGTAGTCCTGGAGGCACTAGTTAAACAGATATACAAGGTTTTCTGGAAGGTGTGATTTTCATTCTTAAGCCAGGAAAGGATCAGTGTTGGCAACCTCCTCTATTCATAAGACTGTGGAGACAAAAATTAATAAAAACAATAACTTTATTAGATTTAGTTGTTAAACAGAAGTCTAATCACTTTTTAAAAGTATTTGTTTTTATTTATTTATATGGCTGCTCCAGGTCTTAGTTGCTGCACACAGGATCTTTGATCTTCCAGCCGTGGCACGTGGAATCTTTAGTTGCAGCATGCAAACTCTTAGTTGGGGGCTTGTGGGGTCTAGTTCCCTGACCAGGGATCGAACCCAGGCCCCCTGCACTGGGAGTGGGAGTCTTAGCCACTGGGCCACCCAAAGTCTAATCAGTGTAAGTCTAATGTTTAGGTTAACCTTATCAGCAATAAAGCTACAACTGTTAAATGTCTGGGGGTTAGAGTTATCCTTTCACCTTTAGGAAACCTGTGGAGAGGGTGAACCCAAGTGGTCTCTCTTGCACAGAGCACATCCGTCGTGCACTTCGGCCAGGGCCAGTTCCTCGGCAACCAAGAGTGCCTTAAACAGGCAAGGGCTCTTGGTCCTCCACGAAGCCAGGGAAGGTCTCTGTCTTCAAAGGCCAAAACAGCCTTTCCTGTTGAGAGAACTTTCCAGTCCTCTTCCCATTCCCCTGGACACAGGATTTCGGTTACTGTTCAGAGATCGACGTCAGGCTGCGGCAGTGAGAGTGACAAATCCTAATCACGGGACCACAGGGAGTGACAAGGCCATGACCCATCAAATGTGTGGAAATGAATTTTCACAGAGGTGGGAAGTACGGGTAGACAGACACATAGGTTGGCCAAGAGAGAAAGAGATATGCCCTCGTGGTTGTCTGACTCACTTCTGTGGGGCATTGCTTCCAGGTTTCTTTTGGGCAATCATCTTGCTTTGCCTGGTTCTAAGTCCATATTTAGTATATCTCAGGGGCCTTCCGTGTGTGCACACACATCTCAGCCCATGCGGACTCCAGCGCAGAGGCCTGGGAGTAGGCTGACATCACTTACTCAAGGTGCCGCTCTCCCTCTTTTCCACCATCAAGGAGCCTTTCTGTGCATGTGTAGTCAGGAAGGCCTCCTTGACGTCAAGAATGAGGACTATGTGGCCTTTCACCTCTTAACTGGGCAGGGCTGAGCTCTTCTCTCGCTCCTGCTATTTTGGAGTATCTGTTCACAAACTGTGGCTGCCCAGCTTGGGGTCCACCTATCTTCTGCCTCAGCTTCATCAAGAGGACGGAGGTGAGGAAGACTGTTAGAGGTCCCATCACCATCAGGCAGACAACTTTTCTCAGTCCAGGGTCAGAACAGAGACCACTGGATTCAGAACCAGAAGATTATTTGAACATGGAGGTTCTGAGAATGTGGGAATTCTCGAGCCAAGAGCCATTCTCAACTCTGTTTCCATTTCCAAAGGAAACTTAACGATGCAACTTGAAACAGAGCCCGCAAAAACTATGCGCTACACTCCACTCACTTAGAAAGTCCACTGGGCCCTGACGAAAGTGTTAAGAGACCCCGCCTTGAGCCTTCCTTCATAGGAACCGTGAACCAGAGTGAGACCTGAGAGAGAAAGGCTGGATAATCACTGGCAATCGTAAAATCAACCAGGAGGATCCTACGTTCTTAGAATGAGCCTATATCCTTAACAACGGAACTCATGTTGCTTTGGAATTACTGACTATGATCAGCTTGAGTTGAAGGCAGGGTGGATCAGTGGCCCCAGGACCTTCCTGCACTCACCCATCTGGCTCAGGTTCTTTGTCCAGCCCAGACACACAAGGCCTCCCCTTTTTCCAAATGGCTTAACACTTCAGGTTTATAAACTGCAAACCCTATTTGTGAGCAAGGAAAAAGGTCAGTATGTCAAGAAATCAGGGTATCAGGGCAACTCTGCTGGGGAGCCCCCTGATCCCAGGGCCCCAATTAAGAAGACTGTCTTCCTCTTTGTCCCTGTCGCTGGCTCCTTCCTGCAGGCTCTAGATACGCCCTTCCTTCTGTCCTTTCTCCGCAGAACAAGCTGAAGACTCCAGATTTTGGCTTTTCTGCCGTCCACTCTCACCTAAAAAATCTCCTTAGATAAAAAATTTCTGCTGGTCACTATGGAAATACAGACAACGGGTAAGTAAAGTCTTGTCTCTATGGTTGACCCTTGAACATGGCGTTAGGGGCACCAATTCTCTGAGAGTCAAAAATCCCCTATAACTGTAGAGTGAGGCCACACTACCCATGGTTCTGCATCTGTGTATTCAACCAACCATGGATCAAGTAGTACCGCAAGAGGGATTTAAGGAAAGAACTGGCTTATAAATGAATCTGTTCAAACCCATGTTGTTCAAAGGTCTACGGTATTTCTGGTTTTCATTTATTCATTTATTTGGCTGTCCCGGGTCTTAGTTGTGGCATGTGGGATCCAGTTCCCTGATCAGAGATTGGACCCAGGCCCCTTGCATTGGGAGCTCAGAGTCTTAGCCACTGGACAATCAGGGAAGTTCCCAGTTTTCCTTTTTTAAGATGCTATCCTGGGAATCTCTTATCACTCCACTCTTAACTACTTTCTCCAACTCTTGGTGTGGGAACTCACAGTAAGAGGGACTGGCAAAGGAGTCTTCCACCTTAATGTCCCTCCCCCCCAATCTAATCTAATTAAATCATTCTGTTACATGATTACAGTAACAAAAGGCACTAAGGACTCTTTTTTTTTTTCCGGCTATGTCACACAGCTTGCAGGATCTTAGTTCCCTGACCAGTGATCAAAACTGTGCCCCCTGCGGTGGAAGCACAGAGTCCTAAACAGTGGACTGCCAAGGAATTTCCAGCATACCTCTATTATATTTTGGGAATTTGAGAAATATGCTCTCTCTGGGGGGTCAGAATATACTGAGGCCAGAAAACCAGTGTGGTCCTGGTGAGCACACCTTTTTTGTATGACTGTGTGCACATGCGTTCAGTAGCTCAGTTGTGTCCAACTCTTTTTAACTCTAAGGACTGTGGCCCACCAGGCTCCTCTGTCCATGGGATTCTCCAGGCAAGAATACTGGAATGGATTGCCATGCCCTCCTTCAGGGGATCTTCCCCACCCAGGGATCCAACCCACGTCTCCTGCATTGCAGGTGGATTCTTTACCCAGTGAGTCACCTGGGAAGCCCTTTGTGTGCTTGGGATGACACGAAAGACAACCTCAGTGGACAGCCACCCTCCTACCTACCAGTTGGTCCCAGGCCTGTGATCCTGTTTATAAAGAACTGCAGGTATAAGAAAGGCAGTAACTGAGAATGCTCAGAAACTGCGCACTTTTAACAGATAAGAATCTGTAGACATGAGTTGAGGAGTAGAATATCTTGCCTCAGGGCCAAGGCGCCCCTCAATGGTTTCTGTCTTTCCTGGGGGATCAAGAAATGTACAGCTTCAGCCAGCAACACTCTCACCAGAGTAAGTGTGTGTGCGTGCTCAGTTGTGAAGCTGGATCCCATTTCCTCTAGGGGATCTTCCCGACCCAGTGATCAAACCCTCCTCTCTCGCAATGGCAGGCAGATTCTTTCCCACTGAGCCACCAGGGAAGCCCTTATACCAATAAGTGAAACTCACAGTCACTCAGTTATGACATTCTGCAGTGAGCGGTAGCCATTCCCGTCTCCAGGGGATCTTCCTGATTCAGGGATCGAACCCTGGTCTCCTGCATTGCATGCAGATTCTCTACTGTCTGAGCCACCAGGGAAGCCAAGAAGGGACACCGGCAAATTCCAAGCCTTTTGCCTGACATAAAAAGAAATAAAGCAGAAAAGAAATACAGACAGAAAAAACAAATGCAGACCAAAAAAAAAAAAAAATTAGAAACTTAAGCTCAGAGGTCTACTTGGACACATTCTGGAAGCTTTCCACTCCCTGAAACATTTCATAGCACAGGAGAAGAGGAAGGCAGAAGGAAGATCCATTAGAAAAAAAACAGTTAAGCCTTCCAGTTAGACCAACTGTGGGTCAGAGGACAGTCCTTACTCAGTGTGATAACAATTCCAAAATTCTTTGGCATCAGGTCTATGTAGAGGGCCTCTTGAGGGGAGTCCAGATGCTTCCACTCTGTATCTGAAGCCCATGGCTACATCATCCAAGGTCAGGCTCCTGGAACTGGCGGTTTGTCCAGTATGGCCCAGGGTCATCCCATCACCTGCTTCGCCAAGGATCAGCAGGGTTGGAAACTTGAGAAGTGGGAGATGGACAGGGGCCACCGAAGGGGCAGAACCCCCGTGACCCCAAGCCTGGGGGCTCAGGACCCACACCCACTGTCACCTGGGGCACAGGCAGCATTGGGAGGCGAGGTCAAGGGGGGCACAGGAGGGTAGAATGCAGCCAGCCTGTCCTCTGCACGGATTCTATCAATGCCTGTCCAGCTGTCAAACGTGGTGTCACCAGCCGACCACCTCAGGCTCCGCCCCCAGCCGACTTCCAGTCCTCCCTGGGGTGCACGGAAGACCCTGAGAATCTGTGGGCGGCGTGGGATGCGTGGGTACCACGGGTCCGGGCCTTAACCTGAAACGTGCTGCCCGGATGCTGCTGCAAGGCTTGGCCTAGTCACATTTTAAGTAAGTCATCTTTCAAAGTACTTTTACCCAGTGTAATTCCCACTGCTGCTGCTGCTGCTGCTGATAAGTCACTTCAGTCATGTCCGACTCTGTGTGACCCCATAGACGGCAGCCCACCAGGCTCCCCCATTCCTGGGATTCTCCAGGCAAGAACACTGGAGTGGGTGGCCATTTCCTTCTCCAGTAATTCCCACTGGACACCTAAAAAATAATAATAAACAGAAACAAGAACAGCAATGCTATCCCTAACATATGGAAATAACGTATGTTATCTTAGTGAATTTTACTCTGATGATATTCTACACATAGTTTGACGTTTTTGTGTTTTTGTCATCTCCAGTTTTCCCACTTAATTCTTTCACTGGAGCACTCCTTCTCCACACTCCATACTATGACCCAAGTAATAATTGCCCATTTACTGGATTGTCATCATTTGTACACTGAAGAACTGTACAAAAATGATCTTCACGACCCAGATAATCACGAAGGTGTAATCACTCACCTAGGGCCAGACATCCTGGAATATGAAGTCAAGTGGGCCTTAGGAAGCATCACTACAAACAAAGCTAGTAGAAGTGATGGAATTCCAGTTGAGCTATTTCAAATCCTGAAAGATGACGCTGTGAAAGTGCTGCACTTAATATGCCAACAAATTTGGAAAACTCAGCAGTGGCCACAGGACTGGAAAAGGTCAGTTTTCATTCCAATTCCAAAGAAGGGCAATGCCAAAGAATGCTCAAACTACCGCACAATTGCACTCATCTCACATGCTAGTAAAGTAATGCTTAAAATTCTCCAAGCCAGACATCAGCAATACGTGAACCATGATCCAGATGTTCAAGCTGGTTTTAGAAAAGGCAAAGGAGCCAGAAATCAAATTGCCAGCATCTGCTGGATTGAAAAAGCAAGAGAGTTCCAGAAAAACATCTATTTCTGCTTTATTGACTATGCCAAAGCTTTTGACTGTATAGACCACAATAAACTGTGGAAAATTCCGAAAGAGATGGGAATACCAGACCACCTGACCTGCCTCTTGAGAAATCTGTAAAGCAGGTCAGGAAGCAACAGGTAGAACTGGACATGGAACAACAGACTGGTTCCAAATAGGAAAAGGAGTACGTCAAGGCTGTATATTGTCACCCTGCTTATTTAACTTATATGCAGAGTACATCATGAGAAATGCTGGGCCAGAAGAAGCACAAGCTGGAATCAAGATTGCTAGGAGAAATATCAATAACCTCAGATATGCAGAAGACACCACCCTTATGGCAGAAAGTGAAGAGGAACTAAAGAGCCTCTTGATGAAAGTGAAAGAGGAGAGTGAAAAAGTTGGCTTAAANAGGAAATTAAAAGATGCTTACTCCTTGGAAGGAAAGCTATGACCAACCTAGACAGCATATTCAAAAGCAGAGACATTACTTTGCCAACAAAGGTCGATCTAGTCAAGGCTATGGTTTTTCCAGTGGTCATGTATGGATGTGAGAGTTGGACTGTAAAGAAAGCTGAGTGCCGAAGAATTGATGCTTTTGAAGTGTGGTGTTGGAGAAGACTCTTGAGAGTCCCTTGGACTGCAAAGAGATCCAACAAGTCCATCCTAAAGGAGATCAGTCCTGGGTGTTCATTGGAAGGACTGATGCTGAAGCTGAAACTCCAGTACTTTGGCCACCTGATGCGAAGAGCTGACTCATTGGAAAAGACCCTGATGCTGGGAAGGATTGAGGGCAGGAGGAGAAGGGGATGACAGAGGATGAGAGGGCTGGATGACATCACCAACTCAATGGACATGGGTTTGGGTAAACTCCGAGAGTTGGTGATGGACAAGGAGGCCTGGTGTGCTGCGGTTCATGGGGTCACAAGGAGTCAGACACGACTGAGCAACTGAACTGAACCGACCTGAACATCCTTTATTTACTCATTCTGGGTCAGATCACCTGGACTGGTCTGGGAGTGCCAGCCTTCTTTAGAGTGGTGGCACTGAGTTTGCTCACCTGTCCTCTGCTTGGTGCTCAAGCTCAATATTGTGTTTTCTCATAAAGCTCTGGAGGATGGTGCCGGTTCTTACTTGGCCTCTCTCTTCTTAAAGGTGGACCTTCTTATTATCTAGCTTTCCAGAAGAGTTTAACTTTTCTAAAGCAATATGTTAGTTTTGGACACGTGGATCCTTTGAGTTTTGAATTTGAGTTGTGTTGGCTGCTAGAAAGCTTAAAGCAAGTCTTCTGGGTCGAGGATATATGACTTTAGCACGTGTATTTTTTTGTATTGCTAGTGGTAGTCTTAGCCCCTCTCCCACTTTGCAGATTTTGTTTTTTATCCTTTTGCCTTGTACCTCTTATTTGTTTTAAGTGTTTTTTTTTTTTTAATTATTTATTTACTTATTTTTGGCTGTGCTGGGCCTTCATTGCTCCCCACAGACTTTGTCCAGTTGCAGCAGGCAGGGCTGCTCTTCCTTGCAGTGTGCACGCTTATAGCAGTGGCTTCTCTTGCCGTGGAGCAGAGGGTCTAGGTGTATGGTCCTCACTAGCTGATGTATGTGGGCTCAGGATTTTCGGCTCCCAGGCTCTGGAGCACAGGCTCAACAGGTGTGGCCTGCAGGCTTAGTTACCACACATGGCATCCCCGACCAGGGATCCCGTCTCCTGCATTGGTGCGTGGATTCTTTACCACTGAGCCACCAGGAAGGCCCTTAAGCATATTTTACTCTTTTCTTTGGTTTAGGCCGCTGTGCGCCCTTTTGAAACAAGGTAGTATATAAAGGGGAGAAGGAAATGGCACCCCACTCCAGTATTCTTGCCTGGAGAATCCTGTGGACAGAGGAGCCTGGGGGGCTGCTGTCCAGAGTCGCATAGAGTCGGACACAACTGAAGCGACTTAGCAGCAGCATTATATAAAGAAATAACTAAAAATGCTCAACAATTCCCTAGTGTTGAAATAGGTCTAATATTTAACTCTTTGAAATTTTGTCACAGATGAACATTTTTGACCATAAAGTGCTTTTTCTAAAAAGCCAAACTCTTAGAAGATGCTGCGTCAAGATAAAAGATATTCAGTGAGTATTTCTTTTTCTTTTTTTAACTAAATTTTAAAATTGTTTATTTATTCATTTATTTTTGGCAGTGCTGGGTCTTTGTTGCTGAGCACAGTCTTTTTCTAGTTGTGCTAAGCAGGGCCTACTCTCTAGTTGCAATTTGCGGGCTTATTTTTGCAGTGGCTTCTCTTGTTGGGAAGCTCTAGGTGCCAGGCTCGAGTAGTGGCAGCTCCTGGGCCCTAGAACACAGGCTCCGTCGTTGGGGCACACGGGCTTTGTTGCCATGTGGCATGTGAGATCTTCCTGGGCCGGGGATGGAATCTATGTCCCCTGCATTGGCAGATGGACTCTTAACCACTGGACCCCCAGGGAAGTCCTCAGGGAGTATTTCTTGAGGCTTGTGGATGCTTCCGGATAGAGAGATGATGAAGGTGAGGGGGAGATGTCACAGTTTTTGAGAGTTTATTCAAAGTCAGGTACTTGCCAAACTCCTCACGTTAGTCCTGCTCTCCAAATGCACGAATGTGCATTGTGATGCAAGTTACATAACCATAAAGGACAGGGCCCAGTGAAAGAGTTCCCAGTAATAACGCTGTCACAGATCAGGGGAAGGGAACACTGAGAGATGGAGGTAGTCAAGTGCCAAGGAGGCGGGTATCCTAGGGACACATCTGAGAGCAGAAAAGACTGTAGCTGCTTCTGTTTAAATTAATTTTCAATTAATTAAAGTTGTAAATTTACAAACAAATTTTCTTAAGTTTAACTTACCTAACTTTGATGTTCTATTTAGAAATATTATAATTTTTGTGTAAAAATTAGAGCAAGAGCTTGTTCCTTGATTAATGTTCAATTAGTCAGTGGATTTGACATATTAGATTTGCTTGAACATTATTCATGCCATTTACAAAGTTAGTTAATTAGGCTCTCTTAAATATTTAAACTACATTTACAAATTTAATATACTTGCTTTTTTTCAAGCACTTCAAATGCCTCATAGGACAGATTTACAAGTCAAGCAAGAAAAAAATCTTCTTAATCATGTAATAATTCCCCCAAACCTATTAATTCAAGAGTCTACATGTGGAAAGTCAAGTTATCTTCAAGATTTCAATGCCATCAACAAATGTAATCAAATTATCTAATAACTTTCAGCTTCAAATCACAAGCCTAAGAAAAAGTTTTGTTGTTGTTCAGTCTCTAAGTCATGTCCACCTCAAGCTCTTCTGTCCTCTTCTATCTCCTGGAGTTTGCTCAAACTCAGGTCCATTGAGTCGGTGATGCCATCCAACCATCTCATCCTCTGCCATCCCCTTCTCCTTTTGCCTTCAATCTTTCCCAGCATCAGGGGCTTTTCCAATGAGTCAGCTCTTCGAATCAGGTGGCCAAATTACTGGAGCTTCAGCTTCAGCCTCAGTCCTTCCAGTGAATATTCAGGACTGAATTCCTTTAGGACTGGCTAGTTTGATCTCCTTGCAGTCCAAGGGACTCTCAAGAGTCCTCTCCAGCACCATAGTTAGAAAGAATCAATTCTTTGGCACTCAGCCTTCTTTATGGTCCACCTTTCACATCCAAACCATAGCTTTGACTATACAGACCCTTGACAGCAAGGTGATGTCTCTGGTTTTTAATACACTGTCTAGGTTTGTCAGCTTTCCTTTCAAGGAGCAAGTGTTTTAATTAAAAACATGGCAGTCAGAAACTCAAGAAAATAAAATCTATCACTGCTTCTACTTTTTCCCCTTTTATTTGCCAAAAAGTGGTGGGACTGGATGCCATAATCTTAGTTTTTCATACTGAGTTTCAAGCCATTTTTTTTCTATTTTCTTCTTTTGCCTTCATCAAGAGGCTCTTTAGTTACTCTTCAGTTTCTGCCATTCTGAAGTTGTTGATATTTCTCCCAGCAATCTTGATTCCAGCTTGTGCTTCTTCCAGCCCAGCATTTTATATGATGTACTCTGCATATAAGTTAAACAAGCAGGCTGATAATATACAGCTTTGACGTACTCCTTTCCCCCAGTTTGGAACCAGTAGGATGTTCCATGTCTGGTTCTAACTGTTGCCTCTTGACCCATGTACAGATTTCTTAGGAGATAGATAAGGTGGTCTGGCACTCCCATCTCTTCAGGAATTTTCCACAGTTTGTTGTGATCCACACAGTCAAAGGCTTTAGCGTAGTCAATGAAGCAGAAGTACATGTTTTTCTGGAACTTCCTTGCTTTCTCCATGATCCAACGAGTGTTGGCAATTTGATCTCTGCTTCCTCTGCCTCCTTGAAACCCAGCTTGTACATCAGGAAGTTCTCAGTTCATGTACTGCTGAGGCCTAGCTTGAAGGATTTTGAACATAACTTTGCTAGCATGTGAAATGAGCACAATTACAGTTTAGTTTGAATATTCTTTGGTATTGCCCTTCTTTGGGACTGGAACGAAAACTGACTTTCTCCAGTCTGTGGCCACTGCTGAGTTTTCCAAATCTGCTGACATATTGAGTGGGGCACTTCGACAGCATCGTCTTTTAAGATTTTAAATAGCTCAGCCCAAAATAGAAGAAAAAAAGAAAAAAAGTAGCTCAGCTGGAATTCCATCACCTCTGCTAACTTTGTTTGGTCTGGCTCTAGGTGAGTGACCACACAGTCGTGGTTGTCCAGTTCGTTAAGATATTTTTTGAATAGTTTTGTGTATTCTGGCCACCTCTTCTTAATCTCTTCTTCTTTTAGGTCCTTACCAATTCTGTCCTTTATTGTGCCCATCCTTGCATGAAATATTTCCTTTCTATCTCTAATTTTCTTGACGAGATCTCTAGTTTTTCCCATTCTATTATTTCCCTCTAATTTTTTTTGCATTGTTCCTTTAGGAAGGCCTTCTTGTCTCTCTTGACTATTCTCTGAACTCTGCATTCAGCTGGGTATATCTCTCCCTTTCTCCCTGGCCTTTCACCTCCCTTCTTTCCTCAGCTATTTGTAAAGCCTCCTCAGACAACCACTTTGCCTTCTTACATTTCTTTCTATTTGGGACAGTTTAGGTACTGCCTCCTGTACAATATCATGAACTTCCATCCATAGTTCTCCAGGCACTCTGTCTACCAGATCTAATCCCCTGAATCTATTGGTCACCTCCACTGTATAATCATAGGGATTTGATTGAGGTCATCCTTGAATGGCCTAAAGGTTTTCCCTACTTTCTTCAATTGAAGCCTGAATTTTGCAATAAGGAGCTCATGATCTGAGCCACAGTCAACTCCAGGTCTTGTTTCTTCTGACTGTATGGAGCTTCTCCATCTTTGACTCAAAGAACATAATCAGTCTGATTTTGGTATTGACCATCTGGTGATGTCCATGTGTAGAGTCATCTCTTTTGCTGTTGAAAAGGATGTTTGATATGACCAGTGTGTTCTCTTGGCAAAACTCTGTTAATCTTTGCCCTGCTTCATTTTGTACTCCAAGGCCAAAATTGCCTGTTATTCCAGGTATCTCTTGATTTCTTACTTTTGCATTTCAACCCTCTATGATGAAAAGGACATCCTTTTTTGGTATTAGTTCTAGAGGGTGTTGTAGGTCTTCACAGAACCAATCAACTGCAGTTTCTTTGGCATCAGTGGTTGGGGTACAGATTTGGATTACTGTGCTATTGAATGGTTTGCCTTGGAAATGAACCGAGATCATTCTGTCATTTTTGAGATTTCATCCAAGGACTGTGTTTACTCTTGTTGACTATGAGGTCTACTCCATTTTTTCTCAGGGATTCTTGGCCACAGGAGTAGATATATTGGTTGTCTGAATTAAATTCGCCCATTCTCATCCATTTTAGCTCACTGATTCTTAAGAAGCTGATGTTCACTCTTGCCATCTCCTGCTTGACAACGTCCAATTTCCCCTTTATGGATCACAGTCTTGTCATGGCAACGGGGCTTGCATAACTCAATGAAGCTATGAACCATGACATGCGGGGCCACCCAAGATGAGTCACAGTGAAGAGTTCTGACAAAACGTGGTCCTCTGGAGGAGGAAATGGCAACCCACTCCAGTATCCTTGCTTAGAGAACCCTATGGACAGTATGAAAAGGCAAAAAGATATAACACCAGAAGATGAGCCCCTCGGGTTGGAAGGTGTCCAATATGCTACTGGGGAAGAGTGTAGAGCAATTATTAATGGCTCCAGAAAGAATGGAGCAACTGGGCCAAAGTGGAAATGATGCTCTGTTGTGGATCTGTCTGGTGGTGAAAGTAAAGCCCAGTGCCGTCAAGAACAGAAGCATTCAAGAAAGGGCAGAAGGAGAGAGGAGACTCCAGTCCACACGTCTTACCAAATTCCCAGAATCATTCTCGCTGGACTCCATCCTCGATGAGTGATGCGTGCCACCAGGAAGGACACTGAGTTGGAGTCATTGGCCAGAGACAACCCAGAAACTGAAACCGCCTACCTCAGATTGGGACTTGAACCCTTGTGCTGGGACTCACACCCAGCCAGAACCTGTGGTTTCAGGCCCTAGTGAAGCTCAGGTTCTTGACGTCTCATCACAGAAAGAATTCAGTGAGAGACAGAGTGATAGGTAAGAAGTGGGTCTATTCGGATTCAGAGAGAAGCACACTCCGCAGGCAGAGGGCGAGTGAAGCTGCCAAATGTGGCGTGGCTAGTTTTTATGGGCTAATTTCATCTGTTAATAAGTGGGAGGATTATTCCAGTTGTTTGGGGGAAGGGGTAGAGATTGCCAGTAACTGGGCCACCACCCACTCCCTGGTCTTTTGACAGCACCTTGGAACTGTCATACGGCTTCCCTGGTAGCTCAACTGGTAAAGAATCCACCTGCAATGCAGGAGACCCTGGTTTGATTCCTGGGTCGGGAAGATCCACTGGAGGAGGGATAGGCTACCAACTCCACTATTCTTGGGCTTCCCTGGTGGCTCAGATGGCAAAGAATCCACCTACAAGGCGGGAGACTTGGGTTTGATACCTGGGTTGGGGAGATCCCCTGGAGAAGGGAATGGCTACCCACTCCAGTATTCTGGCCTGGAGAATTCCATGGTATAGTCCATGGACCACAAAGAGTTGGGTACGACTTTCACTTTCACTTTTGGAGCTGTCGTGGCACCTCTGGCATGTCATTAGCTTGCCAGTTGAGGTTCAAAGACTCGTCTGGCAGCTTGGACTCACCTGATTCGAATCAGTTTATATTGTGTCCTTGGGCTATGCCATTCTTTCAAAAGTTGTGCCCTGGCCTTTTCTCTCCTGTTACAAGGCCAACCCCGTCGCCATAAAACCCAAGACTGTGAGCCATGCGGCAGGGCAGTTCTCCTGGGTTCCCTTGCCCTGCTGCTACCTTCCCCGGGCACCCCTTCGCAATAAAGTCTTTTGCTTTTTTTGCATGTCTTTTGATTGTTAGAAAAGAGCCCACTCTTAGGCCCTGGAAGGAGTTCCCTTCCTGCAACAGATTAGGGAGCCACTCTGAAGGAGAAAAACCAGGTCTCATCAAGGAATATTCGCCATCCCCAGAGAAGGGGGACCTGGCTGGATTTGCCTAGCTGATTTTGTTACCAAGTCCAAGCTCACTCTGCTCACTGCACAACAGGCCAATGAATCTGAGAGATGGGGTGTTTAGGACAGAAAATGACTTTATTCGAAAAGTCAGCTGACGTAAAGATGGCAGGCTAATGTCTCAAAATAATCATCTTGTCGGGGTCTGGATGCCAGTTTCTTTTATAGAACAGAGAGGGGAAGGAGTTGAGGAAGTAAAGTTAAAAGGCCATTATCATGCAAGTATCTCCTGGAATCCTGTGTGGATCACAACAAACTGTAGAAAATTCTTAAAGAGATGGGAGTACCAGACCACCTTACTTGCCACCTGAGAAATCTGTGTGCAGGTCAAGAAGCAACAGTTAGAACCAGACATGGAACAGACTGGTTCCAAATCAGGAAAGGAGCATATGTCTGTATATGATCACCCTGTTTATTTAACTTATATATAGTACATTATGTGAAATTCCAGGCTGGATGAAGCACAAGCTGAACTCAAGACTGCCAGGAGAAATATCAATAACCTCAGATATGCAGATGACACCACCCTTAGGGCAGAAAGCGAAGAACTGAAGAGCCTTTTGATGAAAGTGAAAGAGGAGAGTGAAAAGGCTGGCTTAAAGCTCAACATTCCAAAAACAAAGATCATGGCATCCAGTCTCATCACTTCATGGCAAATAGATGGGGAAGCAATGGAAATAGTGACAGACTTTATTTTCTCAGGCTCCAAAATCAAGGTCCATCTAGTCAAAGCTATGGTTTTTCCAGTAGTCATGTATGGATGTGAGAGTTGGACCATAAAGAAGGCTGAGCACCGAAGAATTGATGCTTTTGAACTGTGGTGTTGGAGAAGACTCTTGAGAGCCCCTTGGACTGCAAGATCAGACCAGTCAGTCCTAAAGGAAATCAGTCCTGAATATTCATTGGAAGGACTGATGCTGAAGCTGAAGCTCCAGTAATTTGGCCACCTGATTCAAAGAGCTAACTCGTTTGAAAAGACTCTGATGCTGGGAAACATTGAAGGCAGGAGAAGGGGACGACAGAGGATGAGATGGTTGGATGGCATCACTGACTCAATGGACGTGAGTTTGAGCAGGCTCTGGGACTTGGTGATGGACAAGGAGTGCTGCACTCCACGGGGTCACTAAGAGTCACTGAACTGATCTCCTGGAATGTTTAACTTCAAGGAGGGGATGTGTTAATCTCTTCATTCTTGTAGCCATCACAGGTGGGCACCTGTCAGATCTGCCTGTGAGCTGAACAAAGGCACTTTTAGTTTAACAGTCTGGCAGAGGGGCAGGATTCCCTGAGGCAGTCCATTATATATGATTGTAATAACAAAAGAAGAGAGGTGGAAAAGCAAAGGAGAAAAGGAAAGATATAAGCATCTGAATGCAGATTTCCAAAGAATAGCAAGAAGAGATAAGAAAGCCTTCTTCAGCGATCAATGCAAAGAAATAGAGGAAAACAACAGAATGGGAAAGACTAGAGATCTCTTCATGAATATTAGAGATACCAAGGGAACATTTCATGCAAAGATGGGCTCGATAAAGGACAGAAATTGTATGGACCTAACAGAAGCAGAAGATATTAAGAAGAGGTGGCAAGAATACACAGAAGAACTGTACAGAAAAGATCTTCATGACCCAGATAATCATGATGATGTGATCACTCATCTAGAGCCAGACATCTTGGAATGTGAAGTCAAGTGGGCCTTGGAAAGCATCACTACGAACAAAGCTAGTGGAGGTGATGGAATTCCAGTTGAGCTGTTTCAAATCCTGAAAGATGATGCTGTGAAAGCGCTGCACTCAATATGCCAGCAAGTTTGGAAAACTCAGCAGTGGCCACAGGACTGGAAAAGGTCAGTTTTCA
>SJYQ01095549.1:0-22383 GCA_006410935.1 Redunca redunca
TTCAATGGACAAGAGTTTGAGTAAATTCTGGGAGTTGGTGATGGACAGGGAGGCCCGGTGTGCTGCAATCCATGGGGTCTCAAAAATTTGGACAAGACTGAGCGACTGAACTGAACTATGTGTCAGGCCCTATTCTAGTAGTAGAGATATGGCAGTAAACATAAGACAAACCTCTGGTCTCCTGAAGCTGACATGCAAGTCAGAGGAGACAAACACTAAATGAGAAGTACATGTGGGAAGTCTTTAGGTGGTAAGTGGTAAAGAGGAAAGAGAGATGGAAGTTTGGAGAAAGTGCAGTTTTAAATAAGGTAGTAGGGAGACTTCCCTGGTGGTTTAGTGGTTAAGAATTTGCCTGCCAATGCAGGGAAAGTGAAAGTGAAGTTGCTCAATCGTGTCCAGTTCTTCACGACGCCGTGGACTGTAGCCTACCAGGCTCCTCCATCCATGGGATTCTCCAGGCAAGAATACTGGAGTGGGCTGCATTTGGGAACATGGGTTCTATTCCTGGTCCGGGAAGATTCCACATGCCATGGGGCGACTAAGCCTGTGTGCCACAGCTACTGAGCCCACACAGCTAGAGCCCATGCTCTGCAACAACAGAAGCCGTTGGAATGCGGAGCCTGTGAACTGCAGCTAGGGAAAGTGAAAGTTGCTCAGTCATATCCCACTCTTTGCAATCTCATGGAACGTAGCCTGCCAGCCTCCCATGTCCATGGAATTCCCCAGGCCAGAGTACTGGAGTGGGTAGCCGTTCCCTTCTCCAGGGGTTCTTCCCAACCCAGGGATTGAACCCAGGTCTCCCTCATCGCAGGTGGGTTCTATACCATCTGAGCCACCAAGAAAGCAACAGAGAGTAGCAGAGAGTAACCCACAATCACTGCAACTAGAGAAAGCCCATGCACCACAACAAAGACCCAGCCAGCCAAAATGAATAATTTTTTAAAATATGGTGGTAGGGAAGAGACCTCACTGAGAAAGTGACATTCAGGCAAGAATCTGAAAGGGAATCAGTTTTGAGGAAGTGTGTTTCAGCAGAGGAAATTCAAGTGCAAAGACACTAAGGGATCGCTCTGGCTGACTTCTAAAAATAAACGTTTAAGGCTGAGGGATGAGATGAGTGGGAACCAACAGATGAGACTGAGAAGGAAGCTAAGTGAAGAGAATGTTGCCAGGAGGAGGAAAATCACTGTGTCAGATGTTGAAGGTAGGTCTTGAAAGATGGGTTCTAGAATATTCTTGATATTTGCATTTTGCAATTATAGCTGTTCAAATGAGCATCTTTTTTCAAGCCTACGGGGGATGTCCATGACTAGTTGTAATCTCTTTCGGAGATAACGTCTAAAGACTAAATTTGAGGGCCTTGATGGAATGTAGGGCTTTCCTCATACCTCAGTTGGTAAAGAATCTGCCTGCAATGCAGGAGACCCCGATTCGATTCCTGGGTCAGGTAGATCCCCTGGAGAAGTGATAGGCTACCCACTCGAGTATTCTTGGGCTTCCCTGGTGTCTCAGCTGGTAAAGAATCCGCCTGCAATGCAGGAGACCTGGGTTCAATCACTGGGTTGGGAGGATCCGCTGGAGAAGGGAACAGCTACTCACTCCAGTATTCTGGCCTGGAGAATTCCATGGACTATCCATGGGGTCACAAAGAGATGGACATGACTGAGTGACTTTCACTTTCAAGCCCTGAGCCAATGGCCTAGTAAGGCTGCTCTGATAGGCTTTGCCTCTGACTTCTCCCAGTCCTTTCGGCCCCACTGTCTCTGCCGTCACTGCCTAGACCCCAGTCCTGTAGCACTTACTCAACCAGCCCCATAATGGAAAATGCCCTGGGTTTGTCCTCCTGCCTTTTATAATCAGAACTTTTTGGGGTACCCCCTCCCTCAGACTTCCCTGGTGGCTCAGACGGTAAAGTGTCTGCCTACAATGCAGGAGACCTAGGTTCAATCCCTGGGTCGGGAAGCTCTCCTGGAGAAGGAAATGGCAACTCACTCCAGTACCCTTGCCTGGAAAGTCCCATGGATGGATGAGCCTGGTAGACTACAGTCCATGGGATTACAAAGAGTTGGACACAACTGAGCAGCTTCACTTTCTTTTCTTTCTTTTCCTCCCCTCAACCCCTAGACTCTGTCTCCAGGAAGGCATCATCTCACTGAATCCACTTTGCTAATAGCTGAGCACAGGCTGACAGGCCATCTCTCCTAGAACAGCTTGAAAAGAATAAATCTCTAATAGAGGTCATCTCATATTTACTGAGGGTCTCCATATGCTAGTCAGTGTTCAATAAATTAGGGACATTAGGGACACTGTGGCAATCCAGAAAGACATACTCTGTGCCCTTATGGAATTTACACCTAGAAGTATATTTGTTTGCCAATACACTACCATAACAAAATACTGCAAACTGGGTAGCTTCAACAACAAAAATTTGTGTGATTGCAGTTCTAAAGGCTGAAAGTCCAAGATGCCAAAACAGGTGATTTCTCCTGGAGCCTCTATCCTCGGCTTGCAAACGGCCACCCTCTTGCTGCCTCTTCCTACAGTACCTCTGTGCATTCACCCTTCTTTGTGTGCCCAAATTTCCTCTTCTTCTGAGGACAGCAGTCATATTGGATCGGGGCCTGCCCTAAGGACCTCATTTTAACGTAATCACCTCTTTAAAGGTCCCATCTCCAGATACAGTCACATTCTGGGGTACAGGGGTCAGGACTTCAACAAATGAATTGCGGGGGGACACAATTCAGTCTGTAACAAGGGGACAGGGAGCAACAGACATTAAACATGAAAGCAAGTACGACTGCTTTTTCTGGAGATAAAGCTGATATGCCAAGACTCAGAAAAGGCTTTTCAGAGGAAATGACATTTGAACCAAGAGCTCCGTGACAAGACAGTGGCAGCCAAGAGAAGATGTGGGGGAAGGTCCTTCCAGACAGAGGGAACAGCTGGGTCCAAGGCCCAGGGATGGGCATGTTTGAAGATCAGAAACACAGTAAGGTGGCTGGAACCTAGTGAGTGAGAAGGAGGCCAGGAGGGGCCACACCAGGAAGCTTGCCTATTAGTCTTCAGCAGGCAGACAGCAGATATCCATGGCCTGCGGGCTATCCATGTTAGGGTGGTCTTGGTCTCCGTCCACCCTGCTGAGCTTCACTGACTCTGTACTGCCTGAGTGGTCTGCAAGAGTTGCTCTCACTCTTCACTGCAGAACAGTACCAACACCAGCAGCAGCATCACTGAACGTTTAATAAGCACTTTCTAGGTGCCACTCCAAGTACTTTATATGGGCCTTCCCTGGTGGTCCAGTGGTTAAGAATCTGCCTGCCAGTGCAGAAGACACAGGTTCGATCCCTGGTCTGGGAACATTCCACATGCTGCAGGGCAACTAAGCCCATGGGCCACAACTACTGAGCCCGTGCTCCGCAACAAGAAAAGCCACCGCAGTGAGAAGCTGGCACACCACAACTAGGAAGTAGCCCCTGCTCCCCACAACTGGAGAAAACCCTCACGCAGCAACAAAGACCCAGTGGAGCCAAAAATAAACAAATAAAGCTAATTTTAAAAATTAAGAAAAATAAATGATTAAAAAATACTTTATATGGATCATCTCTTAATCCTCCAGTAACCCTGTGAGGCAGGTCCTACTTTTATCCCATTTGACAGATGACAAACCCTTACCAGAGTCACCTCCTCCCTTCATAACTCTTCACTGGTTCCTCATTTTTAGCCAAAGTAAGTTCAAGCTCTTTGAGAGATCACACAAAGACCTTCAGGTTCTGACCCCTGCTGGCCTCTGCAGCCTCCTCTTCCACTGCCTCTTGCCACAAGCTCACTCCCTCCTCACAGGCTTTCTTGGCCTCTCTGCCTTTGCTCACCCCAGCCCTCTGCCTGAAGCATTCTCACCCTCTCCTCATAGGTTGGACAGCACCACTGCAGGGGGTCGCTTCTGGTGGTCTCACATTTGGGAGGTACCCACCGTTCCTCTGTGCTTCCATCAGTCCCCCAGCGATCATATCATCCACCTTATTGGAGCTATCTGAGTCTTTGCATCATATCCCTACCCACTCCAGTATTCTTGTCAGGGAAATCCCATGAACAGAGGAGCCTGGCGAGCCTGGCATCCATGGGGTTGCAGACTTGGACGCGATTTAGCAACTAAACAGCAACAACATCACAACCCTAATTAGAAACAGCATGGATCCACAGAAGGGCAGAGAATGCTCATCTAAACCCTGATCAGGGCAGGAGACTTGGAAGCCTTCGACAAGGGCCAGGAGAGGCTGACCCACAGTCTTTCTCTACCTCTCATAGCCCGCTAGGAAGCACTGGCTTTTCAGAGAGGGCATATCTTCACATTTCTGAGATCTGAGGCTCCTTCCTGGGGACCCAGGACTTGGAGGGGCGGGGCTGGCTCTAGGTTGGCAGCAGTCCATAGCAGGGAAGCTCACAAGACTTGACAGCCTGCAGACCTGGGTTCAAATTCCTCCTCAGTCAATCCCTAGCTGAGACTGAGGCCCATCATTTAATCCTCCCACTCACATTTATTGAGGGCCTTCTCTGTGCCAGGAACTGGACACTCTAACTGACTGGGTCCTCACAGCCACCCTCTAAGAGAGATTCTGTCATCATCCCATTTTATAAGACAGAAAACTGAGTGGTGGGAGGTCCCATAACCTAAGCCCAAGGCCACACAGCTGGTAAGTGGCAGAACCAAGGTGGCCAGCCCAGAGGGTCCGAGCTCCAGAGTCTGAGCCATGAGTCTCCTGCAGTCAACACCCCAAGTACTTGTGTCTCTTCTAGAAAAGAGAAAGATGAATAGTAGTACTACTTCTGGAGAATATTGTTGTGGGAATTAGACCAACTAATATAAATAAAGCATTTAAAGCAATGCCTGGCCCTTAATAAGAGATCCCATAAATGGTTATTATCATTGTCATTATAAGGTTATTATTATTACCTCTAGGTGAAAAGGCTGCTTTTGACCTGTTGCTCAGTCGCTCGGTCGTTTCCGACTCCTTGTGATCCCACGGACTGCAGCATGCCAGGCTTCCCTGTCCTTCACCATCTCCTGGAGCTTGCTCAAACTCATGTCCATTGAATTGGTGATGCCATCCAACTATCTCATCCTCTATCGCCCTCTTCTCCTCCTGCCCTCAACCTTTCCCAGCATCATTAAGGTTGCTATTGTAATATTCAGTTCAGTCGCCCAGTTGTGGCCGACTCTTTGCGACCCCATGGACTGCAGCATGCCAGGCTTCCCTGTCCATCACCAACTCACGGAGCTTGCGCAAACTCATGCCTGAGTCGGTGATGCCATACAACTATATTGTAATATAATTGGTATCTTTTCTCTCTCTCTCTTTTTTTAAGAGTAGGTGGCTTAATTCCCAATATCCTCTCAGCTCTGGGATCAGAAAACCAAACTCACTAATCAAAGGCTGGTGGGACTAGGTGAGACAGAGAATTTAGAACCTGAGTTACAGGGGCCTCTGGTCACATCTGCTACTGCCCTCACCTCGCCTATGCAAAACATCCCCACTAGAGGGTGTGCAGGTGTAAAGAAAGGAGGCTCTCACACATTAGGACTCAGGATTAAAAGCCTAGAGGGAACCAGGGTGGACGGCCCCCAGGACCCAAGGCCTCCACTGGTCCAGTCAACATCAGGGATGTAGACTGGGGCAAGGGTCAGCTGGAGATGGATTTCTGCCTTTTTCTTTACGCACTGTGATGTTTACTGTGGTTATAGCGAGCTTGCTTTAATTTTGTGATAAAACATGTGTACACGACTTAAAAATAAAGGAGTATGAGGGTGAGGGCTCTCTGTGCCCCTTGGAGAACCACAGCCTCTCCCTACCAGTTGCCTCAGAACCTGCCAGTAAAGGACCCCAGGCTCAAGTTTCCCTGACATTAAGGGAGTCGCCATTAGCATCCCTCCACAACACCTGGAGGGCAGGGGCCGGGGACACTGGGGCAGAGCGCAGCGCACAGAGCCTGGCTGTGTGAGAACGGTTTACAGGCAGCCTCCTTGGATGCGCGGTCCAGCCATCTCTCATCACGTGACTCCCTGCTGACTGTGGGATGCTGGGGCGTGAGGGTGAGGCCGTTCACATGGCTCTTTGTCAGTCCATGCCACTCACAAGAAATGAGTACAAGACTCGTATTCAAAGCCTTGTCACAGCATGTCATTTATGCAAAACAGAAACAGCTGCTTTTTGGTCAGCAGACAAGAAGAAGCTACATCATCATCATCATCATCATAGGAGCTATATCTGTTGAACACTTCCCGTGTGCCAGACTCTCAATTATTCACTTGTATTTTCACAAGCGCCCAGTGCCCCAGTGCGTTCTCTCGCTCTCACACACAGCATTCCTGCTTTATTTACTTCGTAGTGTTTATCTCTTTCTGAGATGATCTTAATTCTTTTTTTAGAAAACACCTATTTATTTTTATTTTATTTTTTGGCTGCGGTGGGTCTTCGTTGCTGCACCAGGGCTTTCTCTAGTTGCGGCAAGCGGGCGCTGCTCTCTAGCTGTGCTGCTCGGGCTTCTCACTGAGGTGGTCTCTCTTATTGTGGAGCACAGGCTCTCGGCATGTGGGCTCTGGAGCTGCAACTCGAAGACTCCAGAGTACGGCCTCCACAGTTGTAATGCATGGGCTTAGTTGCTCTGAGACATGTGGAATCTTCCTGACCAGGGATCAAACTGGGATCCCTTGCATTGCAAGGTAGATTTGTAATCACTAGACCACCAGGGAAGACCCTCCCCTTAAAAAAAAAAAAAGATTTATTTATTTCTATTTTCTTTGTTTCTTTCTTTCTTTGGCTTTGCCACTCGGCTTGCAGGATCTTAGTTCCCTGACCAGGGGTAGAATCTGTGCCCCTAAAGTGTAAGCTTGGAGTCCTAACCATTGAACCACCAGGGAATTCCCCCATTATTTCTTTACTGTTTTTTGGGTTTTTTTTTTTTTTTTTGGTCTCTCTGAGCTAGAATTCAAGTCTCTTGCCCACTTTTGGTAGGGCAGCCCAATCCCTACCCACCCCTACACTGCTGCCTTGAGAGAAGTCAGGCAGATGGGGGTCAATGTATTATTTTATCCCAGGTAAGAAATGATAATGGAGAATGTGACTTCTACATGCCAGAAAATGAGCTGGCTAATCCTGAATGCCAGCATCGGGAGATGTGTTCATCCCTGGAAAGCCACTGGCCACATCCTAAGGGCCGGCCTCTCTCACCGCACATCCGGGGGTAGGCAGGCCAGCTCTCTGGAGGTGGCTGAGCTGCGCACCCTAGGAGTAAGTGCGGAACAGCGGGAGCCAAGGACACCAGGACTGTTGTGCACTGCTCTTGCCCCCTCTGCAAAGAATACTCCAGCCTAATGTCATCCAAGCATCTTCAGCTCTTTCTGACAAAAAGTGAATGCACTTTATTATTTTATTATTTCTTTTCTCTGGCCGCACCATGCCCATGTGGGATCCTAGTTCCCCAGACCCCATGCCGTGGAAACACAGCATCCGAACTAATGGACCACCAGGCAAGTCCATGGCTGCAGTTTACATATCTGGTC
The DNA here is from genome assembly GCA_006410935.1 of Redunca redunca. Taxonomy (NCBI): domain Eukaryota; kingdom Metazoa; phylum Chordata; class Mammalia; order Artiodactyla; family Bovidae; genus Redunca; species Redunca redunca. The sequence goes on from SJYQ01095549.1 coordinate 7,559, forward strand.
AATGAATGATGGTCTACTCAAACAAGTCAGCATTCACATCTTAAATAACTCATTGGCAGGACTTACTGCACCACCTTACAGTTCCCTCCAGCCAGAATGCTCAGCTCGCAGCTCATTTCAGTCCTAACTCCCATCTGTCCATCAGATTTCAGCTCAAAACTTTCCTTCTCAAATAGGCCTGCCCAGGGCCCTTATCTTTCTCTCTCATGACCCTGCTTCTCTTAATCCCACCCTGTAGGACAGGCCTTCATAATTTCTCCCCACTGAAAAATTCAAAATAGATCCTATGGTTTTGTACTACTGAGCACTGAGAAGCGATGTCTCATTCTTTCTCTTGTTTTTGTACCATGACACCCACAAGACCATGCTTGACATTGTGGGCATAATCTAAGCATGATTCATGATGAGCCAGAGCCTCCTGAAGCGCAGAAGGGAACACAGGGGAGTGACTACCGTCTTTGCACATACGAGGTTACTCACTGGTTTTGTTGTTTTAGCTGCTAAGCCGTATCTGACCCTTTTGCAACTGCATGGACTGTACTCCTCCAGGCTCCTCTGTTCATGGGATTTCCGAAGCAAGGATACTGAAGTGGGTTGCCATTTCCTTCTCCAGGGGATCTTCCTGACCCAAGTATCGAACCTGTGTCCCCTGCCCTGGTAGGCGAATTCTTCACCACTGAGTCTCCAGGGAAGCCCACATATGAGGACCAAGAGTCCATTTTCTTTCTATAGAAACAACAATAAAGCAACCACTTTGATGCATCACATTCTCAGTTATTCAACGACTTAGTAAGTTACATTTAAAGACTCTTTAGGAAAGTAAAGATTTTTTTCTAGCAGGATTCAAATATTATAAAACCCTGTCAAACATTTCACTTAAAGATACATATTTTGATCAAGTTTTGTTGATGTTCTAATACTTTCTGGCTTTAAGCATAAGCTTTTGATTTTGAAGTCCTTATGTAACATACATGAGTTGTGGTTTTTTTTTTAATCTAAAAATCTACTCTCTTTAATCTTTTTGTTGTTGTCATTTATAAAAAACTCCTTCCCCAGTCATCTCCACCTGCCAAGCCCACAGTGGTAAAGTATTGATTGATGGGAAGGCGTGACCAGAGGTGTGCTGACAAGTCGGCTCTGCCAGGGCAATGAAGACCCAAGAGTCTTCAAGTGATTTTGAAATTAGAGGAGCCCACACAGGATAGAGGGCTTCCCAGGTGGCTCAGTGGTAAAGAATCTGCCTGCCAATGCAGGAGACACAAGTTTGATCCCTGGCTTGGGAAGATCCCCTGGCGAAGGAAATAGCAACCCACTCCAATATTTTTGCCTGGATAATCTCATGGACAGAGGAGCCTGGCGAGCTACAATCCATGGAGTCAAAAAGAGTTGGACACAACTGAGCAATTAAACAACAAAACAACACAGGATGGCAGTAGTCCAACATCCAAGGAGCAGGGGAACTGGTTCCTGGCCCCATCCACCCCCGGGTTCAGATCAAAGCTGATGGCTGGAGTCTGTTCCAGTTTCCAAGAATTGTGCTCTTTACTGCTCCCTGGGGCTTTACATGGGTGTGGGCAGCATGGGAAGCTGGCTGAGGCTTGCCTCGGCTTTTGTAACCTCCTACTTGGATAGAAAGTCAACCTCTGGGCACCTGGTCTGGGAAGTTTGAGTTTTCTATCTTTGTAGGAACTCCTGAAAGCAGTGTGTAGCTTTGCAGATCTGAGCTCTCTTATCTTCAGGGGACATAGCATACTAAAGGCAACTCCAAGTTTCATTTGCATAGTCATGTCATTTCCCAGGAGGAAGGGGCCAGAGAGATGGCCAACCCAAGCTTCTAACCAAGGCAAGAATCACCATCCAGACCCTGTTTGAATATGTCCCTCAATTTAAGGGCTTATGAGTCTCATGGAGGCCGTTACATCTGAACATGATTCTCAGAAATCTCTTCTTATATTGGTCCACATATCAATCTTTCTGTAGAAACAGACAGAAGGACTTCATTGCTATCCCCATGTGGGCTCCTCGGGGGTTTAAAGGTGTATCATCTTCCCTCCATGACTTTTTTATGCTAAATACCCCAAGGTGGATCCTTCACGGGTTTGGGATTTTGGAAGGATGAAATCTCTAGTTCCCTTACCCACCTGGACACACTGAACTGTTACTTCTTCCTTAAAGAGCCTGTTTTGAAATGAATAGAATTAAAAAAAAAAAATTGTCTCCAGGCTTCGCTGGTGGCTCAGTGGTAAAGAATCTCCCCACCAACGCAGGAGACACAGGTTTGAGCCCTAGTCCAGAAAGATCCCATATGCCTTGGAGCAGCTAAGCCCGTGCACCACAGCTACTAAGCCTGTGCTCCAGAGCCAGAGAGCCACAAGTACTGAAGCCCTCAGCCCTGGAGCACGTGCTCCGAAACAGGAAAAGCCACTGCAATGAGAAGCCCACTCACTGCAGCTGGAGATCAGCCCCCACTGGCTGCAACTAGAGGAAGTCGCACAGCAATGAAGACCCAGCAAAAAGCAAATCACTAAAAAATCTTCAGATCAGACCATGACATGGGTTCTATTATTATCCCCATTTTACAGTTGAGAAAACTGAGGTACGGAGTCCACACTCTGCAACAAGAGAAGCCACTGCATGGGACGTCCTCAAACCACAACTAGAGAGAAGCTCACACAGCAAAAGAGACCCAGCACGGCCAAAAACAAATAAACAAACAAAATTAATTTTAAAGACTTTTGTCTCACTTTTAAGTTTGTTTGTTTTTTTTTAATTGTGGACCATGTTAAAGTCTTTACTGAATTTGTTACAATATTGTTTCTGTTTGGTGTTTTGATTTTTTTAGCCAGGAGGCATGTGGGATCCTAGCTCCCCAACCTGGGATCAAACTCACACCCTCTGCATCAGAAGGCAAAGTCTTAACTGCTGGACCACCAGGGAAGTCCCTTGAGGAACCGAGCTTTAAAGCAGATATAATGTTTTATGAGTCCTCCCCTCCTACACACAGAGACGTCCTTACCCTCCAACTGCCTCAAGCTCCCAGGGATAGAGCAGAGGCAATGACAACAGTACCACCCAGAGAACAGGGGGGTCAGGCTGCCGGGACATTCTCCAACAGGGACACCAGGAGACAAAGATGATCAGAGCTATTTTTTGAAAGACAAAAGCAAACGGCCAAAGTGCTCAAGCTTCGTGGGTTTCTGCAAGACAGAGAAGACATGCTCAGTGGGCTGAATGAAGGTGTGGACAGGACTTGGGAAACCAACATGGGGAAAGGAGGCACCTGCACTGTATACCGCCCATTCCCCCGCCAAAAAAAAGGGTGATGGATTTCTAACCCCCAATGTCTCAGAATGTGACCTTATTTGGAATCAGGGTCTTTACAAAAACAATCAAGTTAAAAGAGGATGTTGTTGTTTAGTCTCTAAGTCGTGTCTGACTCTTGAGACTCCAGTGACTGTAGCCCACAAGGCTCCTCAGACCATGAGATTTCCTAGGCAAGAATACTGCAGTGGGGACGTCCCTGCTGGTCCAGTGGTTAAGACTCTGCCTGTCAATGGATGCGATCTCCAGTCTAGGAAGATCCCACATGCCTCAGAGCAACCAAGCCTGTGTGTCACAACTACTGAGCCTGTGCGCCATAACAAGAGGAACCACTGCAGTGAGAAGCCCACGCACCACAATACAGAGAAACCCCACTCGCCACAACTAGAGAAAGCTCGCATAGCAGTGAACACCCTGTGTAGCCATAAATAAATAAATAAAGTTATATCTATATATAAAGAATATTGGAGTGGGTTGTCATGTCCTTCTCCAGGGGATCTTCCCGACCCAGGGATCGAACCTGAGTCTCCTGCATTGGCAGGTGGATTCTTTGCCACTGAGCCACCAGGGAAGCAGAGAACAGGTCATTAGGACATCATAATCCAATGACTAGGGTCCTTACAACTGGAATATCTGGACACAGACATGCAAATAGAGAACCCCACGTGAAGATGAAGGCAGAGATCAGGGTGATGCTTCAACAAGCCAAGGTACATAAAAAATGGCCAGCAAACTATCAGAAACTAGGAGAAAGAAATGGAACAGATTTTCTCTGTCAGACTTCAGAAGGACCCAATCCTGCTGACACCTCAATCCTAGACTTCTAGCCTCCAGAACTATGAGACAACACGCTTCTGTTGTTTAAGTCCGTCGGGTTGTGGTACTTCATCTATTTCTGCTTTATTGACTATGCCAAAGCCTTTGACTGTGTGGATCACAAGAAACTGTGGAAAATTCTGAAAGAGATGGGAATACCAGACCACCTGACCTGCCTCTTGAGAAACCTGTATGCAGGTCAGGAAGCAACAGTTAGAACGGGACATGGAACAACAGACTGGTTCGAAATAGGAAAAGGAGTACATCAAGGCTGTATATTGTCACCCTGCTTCTTTAACTTATATGCAGAGTACATCATGAGAAATGCTGGGCTGGAAGAAGCACAGGCTGGAATCAAGATTGCCGGGAGAAATATCAATCACCTCAGACATGCAGATGACACCACCCTTAGGGCAGAAGGTGAAGAGGAACTAAAAAGCCTCTTGATGAAAGTGAAAGAGGAGAGTGAAAAAGTTGGCTTAAAGCTCAACATTCAGAAAACGAAAATCATGGCATCTGGTCCCATCACTTCATGGGTAATAGATGGGGAAACAGTGGAAACAGTGTCAGACTTTATATTTTTGGGGGCTCCAAAATCACTGCAGATGGTGACTGCAGCCATGANTGAAGACAGCTGAGCGCCAAAGAATTGATGCTTTTGAACTGTGGTGTTGGAGAAGACTCTTGAGAGTCCCTTGGACTGCAAGGAGATCCAACCAGTCCATTCTGAAGGAGATCAGTCCTGGGTGTTCTGTGGAAGGAATGATGCTAAAGCTGAAACTCCAGTACTTTGGCCACCTCATGCGAAGAGTTGACTCATTGGAAAAGACTCTGATGCTGGGAGGGATTGGGGGCCGGAGGAGAAGGGGACGACAGAGGATGAGATGGCTGGATGGCATCATGGACTCGATGGACGTGAGTCTGAGTGAACTCCGGGAGTTGGTGATGGACAGGGAGGCCTGGCGTGCTGCGATTCATGGGGTCGCAAAGAGTCAGACACGACTGAGCGACTGAACTGAACTGACCTGACCTGAAGGCCTAAAGACACAAGGAAAGGAAGCCATGTCTCAGATGCCCAGTGAGGGTGAGCCTTACAGGAGCTGTATTCATTGAGGTGGCAATGTAAGGAGGGAGCCAAGCAATAAAGACCCCCTTGCTTTTTCCTCCCACCCTCCAGCCTCCTACAACACCTCAGCCAATAGAAGCCAGCAGGCAAGGGCGATGGGAGACACACACAGAGAAATCTACTGGATTGGCCAAAGAGGTTGTTTGGGTTTTAACATAGCATCTGATGGAAAAGTCACGCCCTGGTGGCTCAGACAGTAAAGAATCTGCCTGCAGTGCAGAAGACCCAGGTTTGATCCCTGGGTTGGGAAGATCCCCTGGAGGAGGAAATGGCAACCCATTCCAGTATCCCTGCCTGGGAAATCCCAATGGACAGAGGAGCTTGGTGGGCTACAGTCTATGGGGTTGCAACGAGTCGGATATGACTGAGTGACTACACTTATGGAAAAACCCAAACAAATTTGGGGGCCAACCCAATACCCAGAGGGGAGCATTGTCCATACTTTTCTTGGGAACCGATGTGGGATTCTCAGCTGAAAGAGCAGGAAGAGGACTCAGGAGCACCAAATCCAATTCTCTTATCTGACCCCTGAAGAAACCGAATCCCAAAGAGGGGTGTGGCAAGGTGGCCAATTAAATGCAAGGGATTCTGGATTCTGAGTCGAGACATGCACTCCTTCTGAACATCGGGGCTGTTTTTTGTTTTACTGTTGTTGTCTTGCCCTTTGACTCACGCATCCTAAACTCTTTAGCACAATGTCTTTAAAAAAATCTTAATTTAAGACTTGAAAAGGTAACACTTTGACCGCATATCACATTCAGTTCAGTTCAGTTGCTCAGTTGTGTCCAATTCTGTGACCCCATGGACTGCAGCACACCAGGCTTCCCTGTCCATCACCAACTCCTAGAGCCTGCTCAAACTCATGTCCATCACGTCAGTGATGCCATCCAACCATCTCATCCTCTGTCGTCCCCTTCTCCTCCTGCCTTCAATCTTTCCCAGCATTAAGGTCTTTTCCAAGGAGTCAGTTCTCTGCATCAGGTGGCCAAAGTACTGGAGTTTCAGCTTCAGCATCAGTCCTTCCAATAAATATTCAGGACTAATTTCCTTTAGGATTGACTGGTTTGATCTCCTTGCAGCCCAAGGGACTCTCAAGACTCTTCTCCAACAGCATATCACATTAAAAGCTATCAAAGCATATGCAGAAGGAGCTGGGGAGATTGGAATCCTTGTGCACTGCTGATGGGAATATAGAATGATGTAGCCTCTGGGGAAAACAGTGAGATGGTTCTTCAAAAACCTAAGCATAGGATTATCATATGACCCAGCAATTCCACCTCTAGGTATAGATCCAAAAGGTTTGAAAACAGGTACTACTTAAACAGATACTTGTATACGAATGTTCAAGAGGCATTATTCACAATAGCCAAAAGTGGCAACAAACCATCTGCCCATAGATGAATGGGTAATTCATATGTGAAATATACGGCTGTCATTGACAATATATGACTGAAGAGGGAATTCCCTGGTGGTCCAGTGATTAAGACTCTGCCTTCCAATGCAGGGGCGTGGCTTCAATCTCTGGCCGGGGAACTAAGATTCCATATGCTGTAGGATGTGGCCAAAATTTTTAAAAATAAAGCTTGTTTTTTAAAAAATAGATATGATTGAGCATTATTCAGCCATATAAAAGAGTAAAGTACCAAAACATGCTGTTGTACAGCATGAATGAACCTTGAAGACATTATGCTAAGTGAAATAAGCCAGACACAAAAGGACAAGTATATATGATTCCACTTACATAAGGTACTAGAATAGACAAATTCACAAAGAGAGAAAATACAATAAAGGTTACCAGGGGCTGGAGGGGAGAAAAGAATAGGGAATTAGTATTCAATGGGTATAGTTTCTCTTTGGGATGATAAAAAAGTTCTTAAAATAAGTAGTGGTGACAATTACATAACATTGTAAATGTGCTTAATGATACTGACTTATGTGCTAAAAATTATAACATTTATGTTATGTATATTTTACCATTTTATATATATATATGCTGTGCATAGCTGCTTTGTGACTCCATGGACTGCAGCCCGCCAGGCTCCTCTGTCCATGGGGATTCTCCAGTTAAGAATACTGGAGTGGGTTTCCATGCCCTTTTCCAGGGGATCTGCCCAACCCAGGGGTCAAACCCAGGTCTCTCACACTGCAGGCGGATTCTTTACCATCTGAGCCACCAAGGAATCCCAAGAATACTGGAGTGGGTAGCCATCCCCTCTCCAGGGGATTGTCCTGACCCAGGAATCGAACTGGGGTCTCCTGCATTGTAGGCAGGTTCTTCACCAGCTGAGCTACCAGGGAAGTCCATATAAATATGTGTGTGTACACATACACACACACGCACACATATATAAAAGTTATAAAGCCCATATATATATGTGTACACATACACACACACACATATAAAAGTTATAAAGCCCATATATATGTGTGTACACACACACACATATATAAAAGAGTTATATTGAGCCTCCAATTAAAATAAATAAATTTTTTTAAAAAAGAAAATAAATTATATTGGGTTAGCAGAAAGTTTTTCCATAAGATGTTATGGAAAATCCTAACAAACTTTCTGGCTAACCCAATACAGTGAAAAGGAAGTCTACCTATCACCTTACCAGTAAGATCCCTTCCCTGAAGACCAATTTCCTAGGTCTCCTGAAAACAATCTGTGACTGCACAGGTAAGTCCTCTCCTCCTACATATACCCTTCTCCCTAACTTTTGTTTCCTCCATAAATGGTAGCATACTAGACACAGGGTTTTATATTTTGCTTTTTGCACTTAACAATATGCTTTGAAAAGCACCTTTTTTTCCTTTTAAGGCCACAGAGGGTATTCTTGCACAAAGCTTTTTACACAGAAAGTGTCTAAGTAACATTTGAAGATGATAACATTTGCATTTTACTAAGGTACAATGTCTTCACTCTAGAGAGTGAATTAGAAATGAGAGAATTTCAGAAATCTGCCAAGTATATAATAAAGAAGTAAGGATATAGTCTTTTTTGGTTCAGCTTAACAAATATTTATGGGGAATTCCCTGGTTGTCCAGTGGTTAGGGCTCCATGCTTTCATTGCCAAGGGCCCATGTTCAATCCCTGGTTGGGGATCTAAGATCCCACACACCACACAGCACAGCCAAAACAGAAAACAAAGATTTATAGAGGCCACATCAGGAAAAAGTCCTTTGAAAAATGTTGGTATAATAATAGCCAACACCTATAAAACTCCTACCATGTGACAATTTCTGTCTTATACATATTAACATATTTAATCCTCACAACAACCTTATGATGTAGGTGCTATTATCAAGTATTTCCATTTTACAGGTCAGGACTCCCGGGCATGAAGTGGTAAGTGATTGGCCTAAGATTACAGAGCTAACAAATGACAGAAAAGGGACTGCACCCACAGACTGGGGCTCCAGGACCCCTGTTCGTGTTCACTACACCACCACAGCCCTGCTGCCTCTCGAGCACACAAACATTTATGGAATTGCACACCAGGACCTGGGCTTCCTCCCCAGAGGAAGAATGATGCCTTTGACAAAAGCCTCAAGCTCATAAGTTAACGACTGCAACAGGCACACAGTTCGCCCTCCTGCAAAACAGAGAACTGATCATGTTAAAAGAGAACAACAGGACTTCCTTCGTGGTCCGGTGGCTGAGGATCTGCCTGCCAGTGTAGGGGACATGGCTTCGATCCCTGATCTGGGAAGATTCCCCATGCTGCGGAGCAACTAAGCCCGTGTGTTCACAACTACTGCAGCCCGAGTGCCTGGAGGCCACGAGAACCCACCACAACGAGAAGCCCGCACACCGTAACTAGAGAGGAGCCCCCACTCACCACAGCTAGAGAAAGCCCGTGTGCAGACATGAAGACCCAGTGTAGCCAAAAAGAAGGAAAAAAAATAATAATAAAGAGAGGAATATATGGAATGTTCTGGAAGTTAGGGAGGAAAGACAAGGAACCCCAAAATGCCCCGAGGAGGAAGTAGCATCTGAAGATGAAGGGAAGCAATGTTTATGGAGCAGCTATCCCGCACCAGCCACTTGACATGTGAACTGCTCCCAACAACCATATTATCACCCGCACTTCGCAGATGAAAAAGACTGATGCTCCCAGAGACGCTTTAAAGGGGTGAAGCCAGGATCCGCTCCCAGGCTGGTCTCCAGGGTGGGGCCCGGCCACCATGGGCCTGGCAGAGCGCTCCCAGGCCAATGACATCAGTTCTCCTCTGTCAGGCTGTGGGATTTTGAGTCAGCTTGGTGTGAATCGTAACCAACTAATAAGCCAAAAGCACTTTGAAGATGACATTGCCCGTAAAAAAGGGCTGGTTCCCACAGGTGTAGGCTTTTAAGGCAGGGGCAGTCTGCGGGAGGCTTCAGTGATGACAATACAGGAACAGGGTCGAGATTCCTGGGCAGAGGAATCTCACGGGAGGCTGAGCTTCAAGGTCATTCCAAAAATTTCCTTCCCTGGCCCCAGAGGTGCCCACAATTGACAGCAGAGTTGCCCAAACGTCAGTCTTCTGTGAATACTTGCCCTAAATTTTGCCATAACTGCATTCTGCCTGTGTTGTAATTTACCCAGTCTTTTCATTACATTCATTCAGTTAAAAATGATTCATCCTAAGCACAAATCTTGTGCAATTATAAATGCCATGTGTTAGTTGCATTTCTTTCTAATATGCACTAAAGTCGATTAAAATAACTAAAATAACAATGCTTTTCCATATATCATCTTAAAGCCTCTCCCTCTGGGAACCCCAGGCTACAGCACCTGTCTCTCTGGTGAGCAGAGGATTCACTAACACCACTCTTCCTCTTGCTCAGGACTTTAAGAAAGTCCCTTTTATTTCTTTGGGCCTCAGTTTCCCCATCTCCAGGTTCCTTACAGCTCTTACATAATGTGGTGATGAAACGTACAGATTCAAGTCATTCAGCCGGGGGCAGAATTCCTGCCTTCCCTTTCTTGGCAGTGTGACTCCAGACCAGTCACGAAACTCACCTCCGCCTCAGCTGCACCATCTGTGAAATGGGGACAACTTCACAGGACTGTTGCAGGCCCTTCTCTCAGGAGCCTACCCTGACTGCCCGATTGTACACTCCAAGTGTCCCCTGCCCCTGGCAACTTCCGACCCCTCTTTATGCTTCTCTACTTGTCCTTTACTCCATGGCAGCTATTACCTCCTAACAAACTATATGATTGGTCGCTTGAGTAGGTTTATTTTTTCCCCCCTGCTTTTCTCTAAGAACATAAATTCCATGAGAGCTGGAATATTCACCAGTTTTGTTCACTGATGTATTCCCAAGCACCTAGACACACATGCACCTTTTAAATTGGGGGAGCTATAGTGTTTATCCTGCAGTTTGGATGTCACCGTCTATGACTGAGCTCATCTGTTTCCCCACAGCCCACCCACACAGCATATTTCACATTTTGAGATCCCTGCCAATCATACATTTTATAAAAATGATATGTAGTTGTAGCTTGAATTTGCATTTCTACTAGTAGAAGTGTAGATGAGTGTCTACTTGGCTCTAAGAGCCATTTTTGTTATTTATTTCTATCATCTCTCCCTGCACACACATGAATGGTCTAAATTTTCTGCCACAGACCCAGCCCTTCCACAGGGAAACCCATGGTGTCCATCTCATGCTGAGCCCTCTTTGGAGCCCTCAGAGGACTGAAAAGAACAGGGTCCATATCTCCTGATGCATCCAGATCACAACCATGCCCAATGACTCAAGTCTCATTTTGGGTTTTCTAGCTGTAAATTAAGGGCAATAATTTATGATAGTTGGACCATAAAGAAGGCTGAGCACTGAAGAATTGATGCTTTCAAATTGTGGTGCTGGACAAGACTCCTGAGAGTCCCTTGAACAGCAAGGAGATCAAACCAATCAATCCTAAAGGAATTCAACCCTGAATAATCACTGGAAGGACTAATGCTGAAACTGAAGTTCTAATACTTTGGCCACCTGATGCAAAGAGCTGAATTACTGGAAAAGACCCTGATGCTAGGAAAAATTGAGAGCAGGAATAGAAGGGGACAACAGAGGATGAGATGGTTGGATGTCATCATTGACATGAGTTTGAGAAACTTAGGGAGATAGTGAAGGACAGGAAAGCCTGCTGCTGCTGCTGCTGCTGCTGCTAAGTCACTTCAGTTGTATCCGACTCTGTGCGACCCCATAGACGGCAGCCCACCAGGCTCCGCCGTCCCTGGGATTCTCCAGGCAAGAACACTGGAGTGGGTTGCCATTTCCTTCTCCACTGCATGAAAGTGAAAAGAAAAGTCACTCAGTCATGTCCGACTCTTCACGACCCCATGGACTGCAGCCTACCAGGCTCCTCCATCCATGGGATTTAGTGTGCTGCAATTCATGGGGTCTCAAAGAGTCGCACATGACCCAGCAACTGAACAGCAACAAGCAGGAAGGTGACTCAGCCCAGGCCCAGGGCAGCCCCCGGTGCCCCCAGGAGCAGGCTGCAGGGTCCTGTCCCACTGCAGGCCCGTCCTTGAACTTTGCGGCGCTCCTGCCTACCCACCCTGAGGAACAGAACTTCTTAGTCCTCTGGATTTCTATTTTCTCCCCATGTCTTTAAAAAGTTGTGTGCTGGGAACAAAACACTTCATTCAAAGGAAGCCTTGAATGGCCCTTCTGTGATGCATCAGTTCCAGGAACCAGCTCAGTATTCTCTGGAAGAGAAAAGACTTGGACAAAAGCGGGCATCTTAAGATCCCTAGAGGCCAGGTCCTTGTTAATTAGCCCCTGGCATCTTTGCCTCCTCAGTATGTGAACAGAGCTTCTGCTCCTCAAGCTCCCCCGTGACCCAGCTCTGTCTTAATGTTAATTTTAGAGACAGGTTTTTTCTCTCCAGCTCTTGGAAGGAGAGCTCCACAGAACAGGGCTTTTTCTACCTGAAAACGTGGCTGAGGATGGTATTTCCAAGTGCCCATCGTTATCCTGATCACGCACGCAAGGTGGACAAAGCCCAAGCTTCCAAACAGATATATCAGGGCTCAAATCCTTGCTCTGTCCCTTCCTGGCTGAATGACCTTGGCAGATGACCTCTCTGAGCCAGTGTTTCATCACCATATGGATCCACAATAGCACCTACTTTGCGGGTGAAATGCTGGTGTCTTGAGATAAAGAAAGGACATTTGGAGATCACAGAAGATGTATTCGTTGGCCAGGCTGTCCTCAGAGCAACCATTGAGTCCAGAATAATGCAAGCAAATCCTAACATTTCTTTTTGGGTTGAAACTCATCAACTTCCTATTACCTTATTATTCCCAAAGTAAAAAAAAAAAATTGCCCTGGCTTCTAGGACCCACAAAAGCTGGACCTGTACACTCCTAACCACCAAACCACCACAAGGCCGTGGGCTCTGAGGTCCTGGAAGTGTGGGCCCGAATTCAGGTCTAGGAACACTTAAGAGTACACCCACCCCTCTCCACCTCCACTAGAAGCTCCCTCAACCCAGAATATTCCCCCACTCTGGCTAACCCTTGCTCCAATATTCAGCTTTCAACTGAAGCATCACTATTTTGGAGTTAGGTGTGGGTTCCTGAAACTAGGGGTGGATTACTGGCTCCTATGACCCCCTGCAAGCTCCATCTTGTAACAAGCATTGCTTATGTTTGACTCCATGTTTTCCTTGCAAAGCTGCAAGTTCCACAACAGTGACTTTCTAGAGCCAACACTGCAACTCCATGTGACTGGCATCTAGAAGGGACCCACTGTGTTTCTGGGCAAAGACAGAAAGGGAACAGAAAGGGAGGGAGGGAAAGGACCAGGGGCTCCCTGGAATCCCACAGCATTTATACCTAGGGAAGACCCCCCCCTGGAGATTGGGGAGGGTGGATATATAACTTGGTGGGACTTTAAGAAGCAACCCCCTTCTGAACTTTGTTGTTTAGCTGCTAAGTCCTGTATGACACTTTTGCGGCCCCATGGACTGAGCTAGGCTCCTCTATTCATGGGATTCTCCAGACAAGAATACTAGAGTGGGTTGCCATGCCCTCCCCCAGGGGATCTTTCCAACCCAGGGATCAAACTGGTGTCTCCCTCTGAACTTTGGTGGGTGCTTTACTCTTGGAAGCTTCAAAGTCATTTACAAACCTTAACTACCCCACATATTAGAGCCCCAGGGAGCCACTAAGCTTGGCCTCAACCCTCCCATTTGCAAATTAGAGAAACTGAGTCTTCCAGTTAAAAGCTTGCCTGAAGGCAAAAAAGAAATCAGCCTAAAAGGCTGCCCATTCCTCAGGAAACCACTGGGTGGAGCAAGAACTGGAAGCAGAGAGGACTTGGGGCCTCAGTTTACCTCCCAGGGCGAGGGGACACCACCCACTCTATAATTCCTTAAATCTCTACTGTGGATATACTCAGCAACATTGAAGAAGCTGAAATTAAATGGTTCTATGAAGACCTACAAGACCTTTTAGAACTAACACCTAAAAAAGATGTCCTTTTCATTATAGGGGACTGGAATGCAAAAGTAGGAAGTCAAGAAACACCTGGAGTAACAGGCAAATTTGGCCTTGGAATGCAGAAGGAAGCAGGGCAAAGACTAATAGAGTTTTGCCAAGAAAATGCACTGGTCATAGCAAACACCCTCTTCCAACAATACAAGAGAAGACTCTACACATGGACATCACCAGATGGTCAACACCGAAACCAGATTGATTATATTCTTTGCAGCCAAAGATGGAGAAGCTCTATACAGTCAACAAAACAAGACCAGAAACTGACTGTGGCTCACATCATGAACTCCTTATTGCTAAATTCAGACTTAAATTGAAGAAAGTAGGGAAAACCACTAGACCATGCAGGTATGACCTAAATGAAATCCCTTATGATTATACAGTGGAAGTGAGAAATAGATTTAAGGGTCTAGATCTGATAGATGGAGTGCCTGATGAACTATGGAATGAGGTTTGTGACATTGTACAGGAGACAGAGATTATGACCATCCCCATGGAAAAGAAATGCAAAAAAGCAAAATGGCTGTCTGAGGAGGCCTTATAAATAGCTGTGAAAAGAAGAGAAGCGAAAAGCAAAGGAGAAAAGGAAAGATATAAGCATCTGAATGCAGAGTTCCAAAGAATAGCAGGGAGAGATAAGAAAGCCTTCTTCAGCAATCAACGCAAAGAAATAGAGGACAACAACAGGATGGGAAAGACTAGAGATCTCTTCAAGAAAATTAGAGATACCAAGGGAACATTTCATGCAAAGATGGGCTCGATAAAGGACAGAAATGGTATGGACCTAACAGAAGCAGAAGATATTGAGACGAGGTGGCAAGAATACACAGAAGAACTACACAAAAAAGATCTTCATGACCAAGATAATCACGATGGTGTGATCACTCACCTAGAGCCAGACATCCTGGAATGTGAAGTCAAGTGGGCCTTAGAAAGCATCGCTATGAACAAAGCTAGTGGAGGTGATGGAATTCCAGTTGAGCTATTTCAAATTCTGAAAGATGATGCTATGAAAGTGTTGCACTCAAGATGCCAGCAAATTTGGAAAACTCAACAGTGGCCACAGAAC
>SJYQ01095549.1:24266-47535 GCA_006410935.1 Redunca redunca
CACCCCCCGCCCCACCACCAAATAGCGAGAGAGCTGGGCTAAATGAATTCAAATAACCCTTTATTTGATGCTTCTAGTATCTCCAAGCTGTACCTGACTCACATTTAAAAAGTTCATCTTCTAGGCTTGGGGGTCAGCCTCTCCTAGAGAGAGAGCCACAGGGAGAAGACGGTGACCACGAAGTAGGTTTGGCATCTCATGCTGGATTCATGGAGTGAGGTCTCAAAAGAGGACAAAGGGATGAGGTGGCAGGGACAGGATTCACCAGGATCTGGTCAATTATCTGCTCCTGAGTTCCCAAATCCCAAGAGGAAGCAATCTTCATCCTTGGCCAAACTCCCCATCCCCTCAGCTTCTCCTGGTCTCCTGCTACAGTTCTTCCCTTTAGGGCCTGGTAAAACCAGAAAGACGAGCTAGAGCACAGATGTGGGATTTGCAGGTGAAAGCTAGGGGTGCTGGAGACAGCTGCTTGTGAGAAGAGGTGACTGGGTTCTGCTCACCATAAGAAGGGCTTTTCTGAAGACTAATGCCTGCAAAAAGTGGGGAGGCTTTCTCCAAAGGTAATGAGCTCCCCATTACCGGAGGAGTACAAGTAAGGCCCCAGAAGCTATTTTCCTGGCACTTGTAGATGGGATTCCAGTAGTAAGTACTGCCAACGTTCTTCTCTGGGTGGTCTCCAGTGGCCTTCAGAGAGAGGTGTTCAGACTGCCTGACATTGTATGCAAAGTTTTTTCTGGATGAGCATCTTCCCCCACCCAGGAAAATGTTCATAACTTTCTTCAACTTCTAAAACGTGTTTATGACTAAAAAATTTTAATCACTAAGGACTGATGAGGTCCACCATTTCTCAAACCTGGCTGCCCAACTGAACATCTGAAGAGTTTAAAAAAAAAAAAATAGGAGACCCTCCCCAGATCCCATTCCAAGCCCGTTGCATCAGAATCCCTAAATACTTGTGTTTTTTATTAATAAAAATTGTCTCTCTGTAATTCTGATACCCTCAACCAGAGACTGGTCTGAAATCTCTAGAAAATGGTAAGCAAAGGTCTTAGTGAATTTTAAGGGACTATGCACTCCTGAAGCTTTAGAATTCTACACCAGAGGTCACAAAATAGGACCCAATAGGCTGCTCTGGCCTATGGATATGTTTGTTCATGAGGAGAGTTTCCTGATATAATAAACAACTTTGATCACTGTTTAAAAATTAGAATATTCACACACATACACAACATCCAGTTTCCCATTTCTCCTACACAATCAGAAGAGACAGCAAAATTTGATCCTCATTCCCAAATCCTAGTATTCGACTGGAGCTTAGACAACTAGCCACAGTCAGAGAAGACTCTTGAGAGTCTCTTGGGCTGCAAGGAGATCAAACCAGTCAATCCTAGAGGAAATCAACCCTGAATATTCATTGGAAAGACTGATGCTGAAGGTCCAATACTTTGGCTACCTGATGCGAGGAACTGACTGACTCACTGGAAAAGACCCTGATGCTGGGAAAGATTGAGGGCAAGAGGAGAAGGGGGCGACAGAGGATGAGATGGTTGGCTGGCATCACTGACTGAGTAGATATGAATTTGATCAAACTCCAGAAGACAGTGAGGGACAGGGCAGCCTGGCATGCTGCAGTTCACGGGGTTGCAGATAGTTGAACATAACTTAGCAACTGAACAACCACCACCACCGCAGTCTATTACTATAATCAGTTTACTTTGCTCTTATGCATTAAGATCAAAGTCTTACCTTGACTTGCCCCTGAAGTCAAGGTAGTTGGAGACCCCTGTTTGAGGTTTCCCCTGCAGTTCACCAGCTTGGGAGATCCTCCGGTGACTCCCCAGTTGGGACAGGGGCCATCTGCTCTTGGCTAGGCTGCGACCTGAAGGACATCAGGTCCAAACTTCCCCAGCCTCCTGCCTCCCACCCTGCTGACATCTAGGAGTTGTCCTGTCACTCCAGCACTGGGGCCAAGGACTTCAAAGCCAAACAAGATCCAAACTGAACTGGCACTAATCCCCTTCAGTCTCGACCTCTTTTCTTCTGCCAGGCAGAACCTTCTTGTCTCTGTTGGCTTCCTATTAAAATTAACAAGCATTGCAGGCACACATCAAAGGCAGAGTTGTGCCTTTAATAGTCCAGGCAGGCCCGGGCTGTGATCACGGCCCCTCCCCCTCTTCCAACTGAACTGGGGAAAATGGTACAGCTGCAACTGCCAAAATCAGAACAATGGCCATCCCCGTCTGTTGGATATGGACACCATGGAAAATTCCAGGCAAGCGGAACATCTTCACAGCAGTTTTCTTCAAAGTGCCCTGCAGAAACTGGCCAATTATTCTTAAGAGGCACCCTTAGAAGAGTGGGTGATTATCCCCATTTTATTGGTAGGGAAACTGAGGTCAAATGGCTTGCCCAAGACCAGAGAAAGACGGAAATGGTGTCAAAGCAGTGGCAGGACACATCTATGTCCATCTGAGGCTCACTCAGACCTGTATCTGGCCCAGCGTTCTAGCACACCCACGTGTCCTGCCCAGCTGGGCTGTTGTGGCCATCCCCCCTGGTTCCCATGCTGGGTTTCCCAGACCCAAATTTCACAAGACACTAGTAGCCCCGCAGGTGTAGAGGGAGATGACAGGCTCTATCATCAACCCCTTTGCCATGCAGGAAATGACTGCAGTGGATAATTGCTCTCCTCTATACAACCTTCAAACTGTGGTCTTTGTTTTCTCTCCCTGACATTAATTGGAGAGGATCTGATTATTTTCAGAGAACTATGTATTTATCCTGGAGAAATCAACAAAGTTAATACCTAGTATACCATGGTTCTGAGTTGTTAGTGAAATCTCTGCTAGGTGGGGGAGGGCTCTGTGGGTTGAGCCTTGGTTCCTCTCCCTGAAGGGCCTGTTCAAACAGAAGTCCCTAGACCTGAAGGGTTTTGAAACTGCAGAAAATGTTGGTCTGGCGAGCCTTCTGTTGGGAGAACATGCCGCTGGGGCTGCAAGGCCTGGGCTGCTGAATTCCCTCCCACATCTTTGGAAAGAAAGCACAGATACAAGTGCCTGCAGACAATTAACAATTGTTGAAATTTCTCCAAAAAGTGACTTTGATCCCAAAGCTGTAGATACAAACTGCTTTGGGTGGGGTTGGTGGGTGGGTGTTGGCAGAGGGGACTTCCCCTCTAGAAATCTAAGAAACAGGGATCTTCTAAACAAGCTGTCTCAGGACCTCCCTGGCAGTCCAGTGGTTACCACTCTGAGGTTCCAATGCAAGGGACGCAGTTTCGATCCCTGGTCAGGGACTAAGATCCCACATGTTACATGGCATGGCCAACAAAAAAGCTGTCTCTTGATGCACACCTGGAACAGAGCTGAGAGAGGCCCTAGTGGTCATCTAGCAATGACCACCCCCTCGTTGTTTCAGGTCGCCTGTGGCCCAGGGCTGGGAAGTGACCTTGTGAGTGAGCAATCCCAGTGAGTGAGTTTAGAGACACTCAGTTGCCTTGACTTCCTGGCTTCTTGCACTAAGAGAGAAAAAGAGAAGAAACAAGAGAAAGGGTGAGATGGGAGAGGACAAACAGGGAGTGAGAGAAGAGGAGGAGAAGGGAGGAAGAGAAAGAAGAAAGGAAATCAGGAGAAGAGATGAGAGAAAGGAAAGCAGGAGAAACGGAGAGTGAGAGAAGAGGCAGCCTTGTTTATTTCACCATCAGACCATGCTGGCCTGTGACGCTCACCAGCGGCTTCTTCCCTGGTGCCTCACCTTGCCAATTACACAATAAATCTCCTTTGCACCCTTGGGTGAGGCAGGAGGCACTGTGGGGGGCCCTCAGAAGTTGCTTACCCCAAGCAGGAGGTTCTGCAAGTGGCCTCACTCCACAGACACCTAAGAGATGTCAAAGGCCCTGGGAAGTTTCCCTCCTCAATTCATCATCTGGCCCAGCAGATCTGCACTGTGGATGAAATGGTGGCTAGGGCACTTCCCCTTTGGGATCTCAGACTCCCAATCTGTAAATGGGGTTGGGACTGAGACAAAGTCTGGCCCACACAATTGCCCTTACAGCTCTGGCATTCTAGAATGACCTTCATTCCAGGAATTCTTCTGCTTCCTCCTTTTCTCGAGAACCATTACAGAGCAAACCCAAAATGCCTTGCTAGGAATCAATTTCAGCCGGAATGAAGGGTTTCTAAAGTAAGAGGATAAAGTGCAGGAGCCTGATATGAGCTTTGTCGAGGGGTCCCCAGTGGGCCTGCAGAAGACTCGAAGGCTGCAGATACAGCTGTGTCAGCCCCCCCACCCCACCCCAGCCCCTCCCAACTTGAGTCTATCCTTCCTGGGGATACATCAGGATGTTCATCTTTCTCATCAACCAAGGTCACCATGAGGCTCCCGAATGAGGAAATTATTAAAATATCAGAAATGTGGAAAGACACAGACCTGCCACGTGTTTGGGAAAATAATATGTAGACTGACCCCAAAGCAGGATGGCTCAGCACTCCTTACCGAGTGATTGTGGAATGCAGCGTTTGAGGAGGAAGAGCGGACCACGTAGAGGACACCTGAGGGGCCAAGAGTCTTATGATAGTATGCTCAGCCTCATTAGGGAACTGCAGACCAGCAGCCAAGAAAATGCCATTTCACATCTGTCAGACTGGCAAAAATGAAGTCTGGCAGCACCGAGTATTAACAAAGCCATGGAGAACTGGACACCTGAGTACACTGGTCATGGGACTGTAAACCCCTGTGGTGAGCAATTTGGAAAGATCTAGTAAAGCAGAACAAGGCTGTCCCCTTCAATCCTGTACGTCCCCTCCTAGGTTCACTCCCTAGAGAAACCCTGGCACATTGCATGTACAGAAACACGTACGCATGGATATTTACTGCAGCAGTGTCTATAACAATGACAAGGTAGACATACACATACCAAAGCCCATCAGCTGGACAAATTGTGAAGTAGTCATGTAATAGAATAATATAAAGCAGTTAAAACCATAAATCTCAAAGCGCTGAGCCAAAAAAGTAAAAAAAAAAAAAAAATTTGTAAAAGGCTACATTGAGAATGATGTCATTTTATAGAAGGTTTATAAACCTGTAAAACAAGAGTATATAATTTTTATAGATATGTACCTATGCAGTAAAAGCAGAAAAACATGCATGGGCATGATAAACACTTCATGAGATTCGGTCCCGGGTTTGGTGGGGGAGTAAGAATGAGATATGGAAAGTTTACACAGGCAGTTTCTACTCTTATTATTTGTTCCTTTGAAAATTAAAGTGAACAGAACTTGTTAACATCTGACAACAATGGAAGGTTCTGTGTTTAATTTTCTGTTATCTGTTTTTGAAATCATTTCAAATTTTAAGGATAATTTTAAAAAGAGAAAACAACACTATGGAGAACAGTATGGAGATTCCTTAGAAAACTAAAAACAGAACTAACGTATGGTCCAGGGATTCCACTCCCGGGCATGTATCCAGAAAAAAACCACAATTCAAGAAGACATACACAGCCCAGTGTTCATGACAGCACTCTTTATAATAGCCAAGACATGGTAGCAGTCTAAATGTCCATCAGTGGAGGAACGATGTGGTATACATCATGATTGAATAGTACGCAGTTATACAGAATGAAATAATGCCATTTGTAGTAATATGGATGGACCTAGAGATTATCATGCTATGTGAAATAAGTCAGAGGAAAAATAAATATATGATCTATATGTGGAATCTAAAAAAATGATACTAATCAACTTATTTTTAAAACAGAAACAGACTCCCAGACGTTGAAAACAAACTTATGCTTACCAAAGGGGAAATACTGGGGGGGTGGGGATAAATTAGGAGCTTGGGATTAACACATACAGACTGCTATATATATGGGCTTCTCTGGTGGCTCAGCAGTAGAGAACCCATCTGCCAATGCAGGAGATGTAAGAGATGCAAGTTCGATCCCTGGGTCAAGAAGATCCTCTGCACCCCTGGAGGAGGGCATGGCAACCCACTCCATTGTTCTTGCCTTGGAGAAACCCCACGGACAGAGGAGCCTTGGCCAGCTACAGGCCATAGGATTGCACAGAGTTGGACATGACTGAAGCACTACTATACATAAAACAGATAATCAATAAGGACCTACTATTCAGCACAGGGAACTCTACTCAACATTCTGTAATAACCTATATGAGAAAAGAATCTGATACAGAACAGATATATGTAAAACTGAATCAGTTTGCTGTACACTTGCAACTAACACAACATTGTTAACCAACTATAATATTAAAATTTTGAAGTGCTATTTAGATTCATTCACATGTAGTGGATTTATTATTGTTATTTTAAAGAATAAAGAAATGTTTTGAAAAAGAAGAAAACAAGAAAGCACGTTGGGCCTGAGATCTAACTGGGATTCCAGGGGCATATTTGGAAGGTCCCACTGTTCCCTGGGGCAAGGCCACTAACCTGGAAGGCCCGGCTCATGTCACCAGTGATCCAACTGGTTCTAGCTATAACAACTGCCTCCCCCAGTCCCCAGGTAAAATCATTACAAGAGCGATGGGTGGGGGGAGGGGTGGGGTGTATAAGATAAAATGAATTTTAAAAAGAAGAGCTGCCCTGTTTAAACAGGGGAGGGGGAGACAGGGAAGGGACCTAGAATCCCATCTGCAGCAGCCCCAGCCAGACACCTCCATGAAGCCCTAGGGTTCTGGGCCTCCCATGCAAACACCTCGAATCCAGCTCCAGCGTTCCATGAGACACCCAGAGGTCCCCTAGATGGGGAGAAATGAAGGGCTGAGACCAGGATGAGGCAAGGGAGGCCCCTCGGGGGCAACATTTAGGGAAGTGCTCACTCCCGGGGTCATTCCCGTGCCACCCTGCACTGGTGCGTCCCCACAGAAACCCTGCTTGCCTTCTCCCTTTCTGGCAGCTACCAACACGCTTGCTGCCCCTCTTGGAAAGCAAGTTCGTGAGGACCAGGCCCTGAGTCTGGCTCAGTGACTCCATCCAGAGGGCGAACCCAAAGCTGAGCACATAGTAGGCCCTGAATATGTTTGCTGGATAACTGATTGAGGGAAGGAACGGAGGGAGGGGGATGGAGAGGATAAAATAAGGAGGGATGGACAGAGGGAGAGCCTCCTGCGCCCTCTCCAAAGGCCAGCCAACCTGGACCAGCCACTGCGCTGCTGGGGGCTGTGAGCGTGAGTACTTGTCGGCTTTGGCTTTACTCATCCTCCCTTGGGGCCGTGTGCAAAAGCAGATGGTTTCACTTGCCCAGTGGGTACTGAATTACAGCTGTGGGGCTGGAGTCCTGTGTAATTAACCAGCAGCCGCCAGCCCTGGAGAGTCTGTGACGCCTGCCCAGGGCGCAGGTGGTTGGGCACCCAGCAAGCTAGCTCCTAATTAGCGGTGGCCTGCTTTTTTACAGTCCACAGTGCTGGGACCCGCCTCCTCCCAGGCTGGTTTCCCCATGGTCTGTGCGGTTCTGTACTGGGGTTCCATGAGTGCAAATAGGGGCCAGAAAAGCAGAAGAGTGTGTGAGTGTATGAGAGTGTGAGAGTGTGGGAGTGTGAGTGTGTGTGTGTGTTGGTTGTGGGGACAGCATTTTTCAGAACTATCCTGGTGTGTGTGTGTTGGCTGTGGGAAGAGCATTTCTCAGAACTTTCCTGAGAGAAGACAGCCCCAGCCACTCTTGTCTGTACAGCTTGCTCAGCGTCTCTGTCTATCTCTCTTCCTTTCTCTCACACGTAACCTTAGGTTATCATACAAATCTTTGGGAAAAACATAAAGGAACTGGGAAGAACCTTCGAGTTTGTAAAAATCTACAGAACCTCTTCTGCTGCTAAGATCTTTAAAAATGCCCTCAGCACAGTCTTCAGAGCTTGGATCACACAGAGAAAGGCATCTCGTGACCCCAGCAGGGGAGGGGTAATCAGCACATGGGGGTAGGGGCTGCTCAACCATCCTTCCACCCCAAAGCCCAACCTGCCAGGGTGTGGGGCTCTGTGCAGGGGTTCACCCCTCTGTGCCATGCTTCTCCATCTTCTGTAACAAAGATGCTGGCCCCTTATATTCTCCATGGCTTCCTACTTCTCCTTTGATCTGTCTTCCCTAGAATCTCCTGTCCTGCTCTGTCTCCCTCCTAAAGATGCCAGCCTCATGTTTGGAAAGGTGACAGGCCTTACCAAAGCACTGAGGCTGAGCTCCAGGCATATCTGACTCTGATTTAAGCTGCCTGTCAATAGATCACTCCACTGTAAACATGAAATCTTTTTTAAACAATTATTTCTTTAAAAAAATTTTTTTTTTTTTTTAATTTGACTGCCCTGGGTCTTAGTTGTAGCATGTGGGATCTAGTTCCCTGACCAGGAATCACACCTAGGCCCTCTGTATTGGGAGCATGGACCCTCAGCCACTGGACCACCAGGAAAGTCCTATAAGCATGAAATCTTAACAATACCTACCACCCTTCAAGCAGGTGGTGCATTAAATGCCTTATCTTCATTTTCTCGTAATCCTCGCCACAGTTCCATGAGTAGACCCAGTTATCTCCGTTTTATAGTGGAGGTTCCCAGAGATAAGGGAACTTGCCTGAGGTTGTATGGCAAGCAGATGGAGGAGCCAGAGTTGAAACCATGGGTGAAGGTCAGAGGCCCACTATGCTCTCTCTTGCTAGAGTGTGACAGACTAATGAGATGTGAAGTCAGTGTGAGGACCACTAGACCAGGGCTTACTTTCTGGATGTTAATGAATGGTGAAGTTGGGAGGCAGAGACATGCAAATTATACCTCAGGGAAGTATCATTGCACATCACACTTATCAGATAGGCAAACATTTCAAAGTCTGAATATAGGAAGTACTAAAGGAGGAGGTAGGGAGATGGTGAGTCTCAGAAATTGTTAGAAAGAGTGCAAATTAACATCTTTGGAGAGCAGTTGCCCCTTATAACCTAGCCATCCTCCTTCTAGGGATGAGTGAGGCTTGTACACTCGTGTACATGATATGAGCGGAGATGTTCCTTGCAGCATCTTTATTTTTTCAATTTTTTAGTCCATACTGTGCAGCATGCAGAATCTTAGTTCCCTAATCAGAGACTGAATCTGTGCCCCTTGCATTGGGAGTGCAGATTATTAACCACTGGACCACCAGGGAAGTCCCATAGCAGCACTTTTTTTTGAAAGAAATATTTTATTTTTATTTATTTTGGCTCTACCATGTGACTTGTGGGATCTTAGTTCCCCGACTAGGTATCAAACCCAGGCCTTGAACAGGGAAAGTGCAGAGTCCTAACCACTGGACAACCAGGGAATTCCCCAGCAGCATTCTCATAATAAAGAAAATGTGGTAGAAAGGGCCCAAGTCAGATGCAAGAAAGCCAGTCAAGAAATGAGTGCTGAATCTTCATAGGAGTTGATGGAGGCAGACAAGACACTGCTCTGGTTGGAGGTGAGGCAGGTAGCAAGAGCTCACTGGGGAGAGAGATGCTATTTGACGGCTACGTGGAGATGTCGAGTAGCAGCCGGAAATACGAGCCTGCAGTTCAAAAGAGAGGCCGGGCTGGGCATGTGAGTGGGGAGTTACCAGCAAGAGGTAGTATTTGAAGCCACAACCCTGTTAATTTTTTATGTCTTACAAATAAGAGAGCTGAAGCAAATATGACAATGTTGACATCTGTTAATTCTGGGTGGTAGACACAGGGATGTTTGTAGTACTATTCTTTGTACTTTTTAGTGTGCTTGAACTTTTATAATAAAATTATTTAATAAAGAGTATAGAAAACCACAAGGTTCCAAACTGCTAAACAGTTCTGTCACGTGTGCCTCAGACCTCGAGAGTAGGTGCTGGTAGTGAGTTAGGGAGCCATGTTCAAATCCCCACCACCACCAGCCTAAGCTAGGTGATCAAGGTTGACCCTATCACTCTGGGCCTCTGTTTTCCCATTGGGGTAAGAAGCTGGCCTGTGACTTCTCAGGGTTCTCCCAGCGCTGACCATGTCGATTCAAGCTGGTGGCCTCTGGGGTCCCTGCCTGCTTTTTGTCCACCCACATCTTATGTCTAGTCCTATAGAGGAAGCCAGAAATACTCAATAAGACAGCCTTGTGGGTGGAAGGTCAACTTGGACTCCATATAGATACAAACTGCTGCCAAGGAAGTCAGAAAAAAAAAGATAATGCCCCATGGTCCCCATGCCCTGAGATCCAAAAGGAATTAGGCTGAGCTTAAAAGTTGGGAACGCAGAGACTAAAACTCTCCACAATATTTACTGCTGATGAATGCACCCCAAAGAGCCTGAAACGAATGGGTGAGCGGCTGAACCAGTTGTAACAGACACAGATAAGAATAATAGTAATAGTGAAATAATGATAATACTTGTGTCAGATTCTGAATTAAGGGCTGAATATACATTTCCTCATTTCAGTCTCGCAGTGAGAGTGCCCTGGGGTTATGATTTTCATTAGCTACACTTTTGCCGATGAGGGAACTGGAGCTCAGAGGTTAAGCAACTTGCCCCTAATCAGGCAGCGGGACTTCCCTGGTGGCACAGTGGATAAGAATTTGCAGGCCGATGCAGGGGGACACTGGTTTGATCCCTGGCCTGGGAAGATCCCACATGCCAAGGAGCATACAAAACCTGTGTACCACAACTACTGAGCCTGTGCTCCACAAAAAGAGAAGCAACCACAATGAGCGGCTGGCACATCGCAATGAAGGGTAGCCCCCACTCACTGCAACTAGTAAAAGCCCGCACAAAGCAACGAAGACCCAGCCCAGCCAAAAAATTAAATAAATAAACACAAATTGTTTCTTAAAAATCATACAGCAAAGGAAGAGAACCAGGATCAGGGCCCAGGGAGCATGACTCCAGATCACAAGCTCCGGCCCGCTCTCAGTGAGCAACGAGGCCCTTTAAGTCTATTCAACAAGAGCCAGAAGAGGCAGCCCACGTGTAACTCTCTGAATTGAGTCATTTACTCACCATCAGCTCATAGATATTTATCAAACACCCACTGCATGGGCAGCACTCAGTGTGCCCGGCCACACGGATGCCGAGATGCATAAGCACAGCATCTGTTCGTGAGAAGCCTGTGGTCTGGAGAGAGGTCAGTCTATAAACCAACATAATAAAATCTGTAGGTAGCTCCAGGCTGCCCCTGGGGAGATGCCCATGTCCAGAGGGACCCTGTATGGGAAAGCGTGGTGACCTGGGAGGGGTGTGCAGTGACAGCACAGCATCTTCATCGATCATCAGTACCGGGGCCCACCCTCCACTCCCCCAGTCCATGAGTCCCAGAACTTCTGGCAGAAACTGCTGGGTGCAGGACAGCAGGTATCTAGCTAGGACTTCTCAAGTGGTATTAGTGGTAAAGAACCCACCCGCCAATGCAGGAGATGCAGGAGATGCAAGAGATGCAAGTTCAATCCCTGGGTGGGAAAGATCCCCTGGAGGAGGAAGTGGCAACCCACTCCAGTATTCTTGCCTGGAGAATCCCATGGACAGAGGAGCCTGGCGGGTTACGATCCATGGGGTCCCAAAGAGTCAGACACGACTGAGTGTCTGAGCACACACGGCTTTGACTTTCATGGAAGGGGGAGAAGATGATGATCCGGTCATTTTAGGTTAACAGGTAGTATGTTAGCTTCTTCTGTGGAAAAATCCATTATCTTGTTCTGAGAAAACAACTTTACAATCCGTATGGAGAGGCCAACAGTGGAGGAGGAGATATTTAGGGCTCAGTGGTGGCCACAGAAGGGCTACTTGGGCAGACCTGCTTCTTTACAGAGAAGTTCTTACCTCAGGATCCCTGGGGGTGGGGGAGGAGGCCCTGCAACGGGATACAGGAGATCCACAAATCCTTGGAACTTGTGAGGGAAAATGTATTTGTGCATTTTTAGGGGGCTGAAATTTGTGCTGATTTGTGAAATTTGTGGTGATTAGGGGGCTTCCCAGGTGGCACTAGTTGTAAAGAACCCACCTGCCAGTGCAGGAGATGTGAGATGCAGGTTCAGTCCCTGAGTTGAGAAGATCCCCTGGAGGAGGGCATGGCTACCCACTCCAGTATTCTTGCCTGGAGAATCCCATGGACAGAGAAGCCTGGCGGGCTATGGTCCATAGGATCGCAAAGACTGGGACACATCTGAAGCAACTGATCACGCATGCAGGTTCTGGCTAGAACTTTCATCAGACTTTCAAAGGGCCTCTGGAATCCCCCCAAAAGGCTAAAGATCACATCTCTGAAGAAATACAGGCATCCCTCAGTATCCCGGTGGGTGCCAGATCCACGGATGGTGAAATCCTGGGGATCCATGGGAGAGGGTAAGTTACATTCCACCTTCAGCAGCCTCAGGTTCCACCGCTGTGGGAATGGAGAAGGAGTTGTATCTATTTTCTAAGCTCAGATTTAAGTTATGCCCTCTAGTCATGCCATGTTCCAGGGGTGGTATGTGTGTTCTTGCTTTCCTGTTGCCCTGCAGAGATCAGGAGCTGAGACCCAGAAGATGGCCCAAAGGGTAGAGGGGCCCCTGGATGTGCATCCCTAGGGCCTACAGGCCTCCATGTAACAGGATCTCGACAGCTAGGTGCAGTCACAGGCACTCTCCTGCCCGATGATACACATGGTTGTTTCAATCCACACAGCCCAGAAACTGGGAAACAGTGTCATGCTTGGTGATTGGATTGTGATACTATCATTTAGTTGGGGCCTTAAGCAACACTGCAGTGCCAGTCATCCAAGGAAGAAGCAACTCCCAGCTCAAGAGTAAGCAGAGAGGAGAGGTGGCTTAGATAGGGGGAAGGGAAGTCCTTTCCTTTTTCTGGGTTCACTTAGTTGGACCAGCCCCTCTAAGGCATTCGTATCTGCTGCAGGGGCCACCCAAGAGTGGGGGGCAGGGGGAGAAGCTGGACCTGTGAAGAGGTGGGTGGGGATTGAGCAGGAAATGCAAGCATGAGGAGACAGACCCAGCCTCTGGACTCTAAGCGCAGCCCTGCCCAGTCATGGGTTTCCTGGGATGAGATGCCCTCCTGACCTTCTGTGCCATTAGCTCTGTTTTTACTCACCCCCTGGCTCCACAGTGTCCAGACAGTGCCGGCCCTTGGAAGTTGTTGAATGAATGAATGGGCCTGGATTCCCTGCTAGGGGCTGTGAACTCCTTTTGGGCAGCGGCCACCTGGGGATCACTGCAATGTGGCCCCTACCTACCCCTCCCCAGTGCCCCGATGACCATGGGCTGCTCACTAGCTCTCAGCTCAAACATGGCTCCATGGGTCAGACTGTGGCCCCAGCGATCCTTGTGGATGAGGAATGGAGACCCCACTAACCTACAAGTGGGAGGAACTACCTTCCCTGGTTGTGGCCAGAACGGCTTTTTGGCCTTTCGTGGCACCCCACTCCAGTACTCTTGCCTGTAAAATCTCATGGATGGAGGAGCCTGGTGGGCTGCAGTCCATGGGGTCACTAAGAATCGGACTCGACTGAGCGACTTCACTTTCTCTTCTCACTTTCATGCATTGGAGAAGGAAATGGCAACCCACTCCAGTGTTCTTGCCTGGAGAATCCCAGGGACAGGAGAGCCTGGTGGGCTGCCGTCTATGGGGTCGCACAGAGTCGGACATGACTGAAGCGACTTAGCAGCAGCAGCAGCAGGATGAGGAGGAGGGGGCAAGACCAGAGGAGGCTAGTCCTGGGCTCCTTCTAATGTTTAGTGGGGTAGCACAAGAATATAAGCAGGGGTCCACACACTACCAGGTGAAAGCATTTGAAAGGTATAATCAAATACATCAAACACATTCTATTCTCCAAACTTAACAAAGGGCTTCATCGCAACCTAGAAGGCAGGCTTGCCAGGAGATCTTCCCTGTGGCCCCCAGCCCCAATCTGTAGCACACCTCCCTTCTCTCCCCACCCCAGCTCCTTCCCTCCACATCCCTGCAGGCACCAGCCGACACATTCAAACTCTGCCTGTACCCCCAGCAAACAGCCACCCTTGGCCATCCCTCAGGCTCCAGGGACACACACTGGCTACAGATCTGCCCATGGAAGTCTGGGGAGGAGAACTGAGCAAATCCTTAGAAGGAAGCAGGCTTGGGATGATAGAAAATTCCAGAATCCAGGGTGCTCCAGGTGCAGCCTAGAAAGAGAGGTTATAGGCTCTGGGTGAGCACTTGCTCATGACTTTGGGGGGCGGTGAGTAAGGGGGGAGAGGTCTTGAGTGGAACCTTCTAAAGCCAGGGTCCAGGTAAAGGCCCCCACCTTCCCATGGTAAGGGCTTCTACAGTCAACCAGGGGGCAGAGAATGAGACCTGGGCCAGGCTAGGAACAGCCCCTGTGAAAGAGGGAGCAGAAACAGCAGGTAATGGACTTCTCCTGTGGTCCCATGGTATAGAATCTGCCTGCCAAAGCACTGGACATGGGTTCGATCCCAGATCCAGGAAGATTCCACATGTTGTGGGGCAAATAAGCCCGGGTTCTACAGCCATTGAGCCGGTGCTCTGCCAACAAGAGAACCCACTGCAATGAGAAGCCCCTGTTCCACAACTAGAGAGTAGCCCCTCCTCTCTGCAACGAGAGAAAGTTCACACAGCAATGAAGACCCAGTGCAGCCAAAACTAAAAATAAATAAAATTTTACGAGAGAAATAGCAAGTAATAGCACGTGAAGGATTTGGAGAAGAGACAGAGGTAACTCCACATGTGACTGCGATTTGAGCCTGAGTCCAGCTCCCTGACGCCTCGGCAGGTGGGCAGGCACAGCCACCTGCACTCCCTGTGCAAAGCTGCCTAGATGACTACACAGCTCACCTTCTCCCCTGCCAACCCCCAGCCCATGGCCGGGCCGTGTGCAGGGCGTCTGGCCCCAGGGAGAGGTGGGGTGAGCCCAGGTCTACACCCACATGGCTATAAATAGGGAGCCTCTGGCGACTGCTCATCAGCCTCCCTTCCCTAGCTGTGACCACGCCGGAGCCTCTCAGCTGCTTGGACCATGGACTCCGGGGAATGCACCTGCATGGCTGGTGAGTAAGGATGCTCGCCCTGGGATTGTGCGACCTCTCACCAGTTCCCTACAAAGAGGCTGCAGGACTGGGGTCAATGCTTCTCTTCTTCCAATTAGAGGCACCAATGGGGCTTGTCTCAGACTGGCCACCTCTGGGGCAGCACCCGCTCTCTGCTGGATACCAGCTTGATTTACTAGAATTAATAACCTGGCTTAGGAATGACCATGAGGGGACCTAGGGGCAAGCCTCTGAGGGCAGCCACCAGGGCAGAAGGGAAAGAGCTCTGGCCCAGGGCAATCTGCTTTTGCTTCATTGCTTCCATCCACTCCTGATACTTATTTCCAAGCCTCAGTTTCTTCATCTGAAAACTAGGGTTACTCATACCCAGCTGCGTATCTTCCAGGGTGGCTGTGAAAGTGCTAAAATCATGGAGCTTTTGCAGATGTCAGGGGAGTTATTAGAAGCATATGTGAACTCCTGAGTCTGAAAACTGCTTAATTCCACAGAGGCATGTTGGCCAGGAGAAGCGAGGTTGGGGTTCAGAGCCACCTTGGGTTTTGTGACCTTCAGAAATGGTATCAAGAAATCTCACAAGCTTCCCTGGTCTGTCCCCAAAATTTGCCTAAAAGCTTCCAGAAGCTTCCAGTATCTTGATACTCAAAGCAATAAGTAAGATGACTTGTTTTTAATATAGATGTTTTTATAATATGGAAACAAGTAGTAGCTGTGGCTCTTGCTTTGGGCTTGTTTATAGTCTTTGCTCTTCCTCCTACCCATTTAGGATTTCATCTTGCCTGATATCTTGAAAATGTGAGGATGGTGTTAAGGGCTTTGACAGTCCCCAGAGGACCTTGGACAGTGTTAGTCGCTCAGTCATGTCCAGCTCTTTGCAACCCCATGGACTGTAGCCTGTCAGGCTCCTCTGTCCATGGGATTCTCCAGGCAGGAATACTGGAGTGGGTCACCATTCCCTTCTCCGGGGATCTTCCAAACTGAGGAATCAAACCCAGGTCTCCTGCATTGCAGGCAGATTCATTACCTTCTGAGCCACCAGGGAAGCCCATTGGCCTAACCTGCTGCTGCTGCTAAGTCA
Organism: Redunca redunca; assembly: GCA_006410935.1. NCBI lineage: Eukaryota > Metazoa > Chordata > Mammalia > Artiodactyla > Bovidae > Redunca > Redunca redunca. The sequence continues at coordinate 40,333 of SJYQ01095549.1, forward strand.
CTTCAGTCATGTCCGACTCTGTGCAACCCCATAGATGGCAGCCCATCAGACTCCCTGTCCCTGGGATTTCTCAGCCCAAGAACACTGGAGTGGGTTGCCATTTCCTTCTCCAATGCATGAAAGTGAAAAGTGAAAGTGAAGTCGCTCAGTCGTGCCCGACTCTTAGCGACCCCATGGACTGCAGCCCACCAGGCTCCTCTGTCCATGGGATTTTCCAGGCAAGAGTACTGGAGTGGGGTGCCATTGCCTTCTCCATTGGCCTAACCTAGTTGTTCTCAAACCTGATGGTACATCAGAATCATCTGGGTTGCTTTTGAAAAATACTGACTCCCTTTCCCCATCCAGACCTATGAATCAGAATGTATCTTAATGAGTACCCCTGGGGATGCTGACGTAGCCTCCCAGTTTCTGACCATGCACTATGACTGGGAACCACTGGATGGTCTTGACCCCTGGGGTGATTCTCAGCAGCATCTTCACACTCTCGTCCAGCCTCTGCCCAAGGCCACCCCAGACCCCCGGCACCACAATGGCCTGCAGCAAGCCTGTGTGCCCCCTCCACCTTGACACTCATGTTTGTGGCTCTGCCCTTTCTTCTTAGGAGGAACCTGCGCCTGTGGAGACAACTGCAAATGCACAACTTGCAGCTGTAAAACGTGTCGAAAAAGTGAGTCTGGGGCCCATGGACACTGCTGGCTGGGAGCTAGGAGAGTCTGTTTCTGCCATCCACCACCCTCCAGCCGTGGTGGGATGGAGGGGTTCCTGGGTGCCTTTTTCCCATCTGGGAGAGATGTGAAATGAAAGCTGAATCCCCTGGACTGCAGCTCACCTGGGGCATCCATTCCAGGGGTTTGGAGAGGAAGAGGGCTGAGAGAAGGTTCCAGCCAGCCCAGTTGTGAAGGGGAAAGAGTACCAGCCTGGTGTTATGGATCGGCCACTGTGCAGTGGTCTCAGGCCAACCCTTTCCCCTCCCTGGCCTCTGATGGACTGTGGGTGACCCCTGAGGTTCCTTCCAGCTCTAAACATCCCACCACTTCCTGTCCCAGTTTTTTGTTTTTTTTTTTGGCTTATGTGGATCAGAGCCTGTGTGTGACATGCTCTTCTTTTTCTACTTCCTGCTAAGTGGTGCAGGGGGAAGCGGTCAGATAAGGGTGATGACCCAAAGTTCATCTTGTCCATCTCCTGTCCCTTTCAGGCTGCTGTCCTTGCTGCCCCCCGGGCTGTGCCAAGTGTGCCCGGGGCTGCATCTGCAAAGGGGCGTCAGACAAATGCAGCTGCTGCCCCTGAAATGCATCTGTCGTGCTGGTAACAAGGCCCGGGAAGCATGTGTACAGCACATTAGACAAGGAGTTGGAATGATTGTACAATAGGTTGTGCTTTTTATATATTTGCCCACGTTGGGTGTTGGTGACATTCACAGAAAGTGTTTCAAGCAATAAAGTTTTCACTCATGGTTGTCTGATGGCTCAGAGCAATATTTTACCCCAACTCAGGAGGACCAAGAAGGGCTAGCCCCATGCATATATGGCAGTCACCAGCCTGGACCCATTCAGCAGATGGCTGCTAACCCTGAGATCCTGCCACATTGCCTGAGAGTTTCCTCCTGCAGCTTGAGCTTCTGTGATGCATGCACAGGGCAGGCTACCCCTGGTAACAGCCCTCAACCAGTCACAAACAAGACATAGTGGATTAATACCTCCAGCATCTTTACAATTACAATGGGACAAATCTGAGTCATGTTCTATACTGGCCCCCAACAGAAGTCCTCAGCAGCACTGAACTTCAATAGCCCACGGAGGTAACCTGCTCCTTAACATCCTCCCCATTGGTTTTCTTCCTCTCTGCCTCATTTCTCCATTCTCCTGCTAGGGCCTCCTGGGATCCCCATCCAAAGAAACTACTTGTACAGTGTACACTTTTGGGGAAACCCAATCTTAGCCAGCCTCTCCTGGAATAGTGGATTAGTGTTGACCCCAAGTGCTCTGTGTGAATGGAGCTATTTAAGGGATTTTAGCATTGAACCATTGGAGAAGGAAATGGCAACCCACTCCAGTGTTCTTGCCTGGAGAATCCCAGGGATGGGGGAGCCTGGTGGGCTGCCATCTATGGGGTTGCACAGAGTCGGACATGACTGAAACGACTTAGCAGCAGCAGCAGCAGCAGGACTGAACTAGCAGTGAGCAGGTAAGAAATCTGTGCAGAGCTAAGGAAGATAGATCCCCATGGCCAAAGCACTGAGGGTATTAGCAGTTTAGTTGTCTGGATCCACCTTTAGCGCAGGGTGACTGGGCAGATATGGACTTTCATGTTGCGTGATGTTCTTGCATTTCACAGAGGTCAATGTGAAGAGACTGAGGCTATATCTCCCCCACCCCCTTTCCAGATTGCTGACACATGTATCAGAGCTTTCACTCCACCAGCACAATCCAATTAAGTTTAATGATAATGAGTCCTGCCACTTTGTACACTTAAATGCACCAGCCCCCGTGCTGAGCTGTGCACACACGTGCTCTTCATTTAATCCCTACAATGGCCTTCCACATTGTGGGTGATTTTTTTTTAACACACACACACACACACACACACACACACCAGGAGACTTGACAAGTGTTTTCTCTTATAAACTCTCTCCCAAGTGCTTCTTTTCATTCAAGAAAGAAAAACAGGTAGATGAAAAAATTAAAAGTTTAAGCAACCAAAAAAGAAGGTGACAAAAGAAAAACTGGATGAAACAAAAGGGGTTATAGAAAATACGGGAGACAAAGCAAAAACGTCACACACACCTCCACCACGGTGGCACTGCCCAAGACAGCCAAGACTCGTGACTACTTCTTTTACTGATTCACTGAGCCTAGCACCATGCCTGGGACCCCTTAGAGCAGGGGTCAAAAACACCCATAAAAATTCACTAACAGCAATGAACCTTATTCTCCCTAAAAGTATTCCTTTATGGGTACGACCTCGGGCAATCTTACTTATGATGTTAGGGAATTCATAGCTCCCAAAGCCATCTCTGGACCTCCATGAAATCCTGATTAAGAATCTATGGTTCATGACAGGGATGGGATGAATTGAGAGACTGGGATGGACATGTATACACCACCATGTGTAAAACAGATAGCTAGTGGGAGGCTGCTGTAAAAGCACAGGGAGCTCAGCTCAGTGCTCTGTGATGACCTAGAGGGGTGGGATGGAGTGGGGTGGGAGGAGGTCCAAGAGGGAGGGGATATATGTATGCATATAGCTGCTTCACTTTGTTGGACAGCAGAGACTAACACGTCATTGTAAAGCAACTTTACAATTAAAAAAAATTAAAAAAAAAAAGAATCTATGGTCCATGTGATCTGTTACTTAAAAGGAGGCACTCTAATAATAGATTAAAATACTGAGTCCAGTACCACCTATGCATTACTTCTTTAATCGTCACAACATGATTCCACGAGGTCAGTACCATTATCAACCCCATTTTACAGGTGAGGAAACCAAGGAATATAGAGGTTAAATGACTTTCCCGAGACCCCCTGCCTAGTTGTGTAGAATTGAGATTTGAACCCAGGTCTGCTGCTGCTGCTACTGCTGCTAAGTCACTTCAGTCGTGTCCGACTCTGTGTGACCCCATAGATGGCAGCCCACCAGGCTCCCCCATCCCTGGGATTCTCCAGGCAAGAACACTGGAGTGGGGTGCCATTTCCCTCTCCAATGCATGAAAGTGAAAAATGAAAGGGAAGTCGCTCAGTCGTGTCTGACTCTTAGCGACCCCATGGACTGCAGCCCACCAGGCTCCTCCATCCATGGGATTTTCCAGGCAAGAGTACTGGAGTGGGGTGCCATTGCCTTCTCCAGAACCCAGGTCTGACAGACCCCAAAGCCATGTCCTGAGAGCAAGTGCAGGTGCAAAAAACAGCTTCTGGGCTGAAGACCCCTACGCTGGCCCTGGGGAGGAAGTGGGATGAGTTCACACTCACCCGTCTCACCATCCTCAACAGAGCAGAAGGTAAACTCACGGTTGGGGAGGGTGTTCGTCCATGCTGCCAAGGGTCTGAGGCCAGAGGAGCCATCTCCACCACTGGCCTAAGTCAAGGTGACCCAGAAGCAGGAGCCGGAAAGAATGAAGGCTTCTCCAAGGGTGTCCCGTGGGGCCGGGCTCAGCCAGCAAAACAAGGAGCAGGACTTACTGTGTGCTTCCTGGTGCTGGGTGTTTTCATAAGCCACACTGTCATCCTCTCTGTTTGGAAATTATCTGGCGCCTGCCTGCGAAGACTCCCCCTGTGCCCATTAATTGAGCTTTATTTTTTTTTTAGTTTTTCCTTGATGCGACTTCATATTTTAATATAAATTTATTTATTTTAATTGGAGGCTAATTACAATATTCTATTGGTTTTGCCATACATTGACATGAATCCACCATGGGTGTACGTGTGTTCCCCATCCTGAAACCCCCTTCCACCTCCCTCCCCATACCATCCCTCTGGGTCATCCCAGTGCACCAGCCCTGAGCATCCTGTATCATGCATCGAACCTGGACTGGTGATTCATTTCACATATGATATTATACATGTTTCAATGCCATTCTTCCAAATCAACCCGCCCTCGCCCTCTCCCACAGAGTCCAAAAGACTGTTCTACACATCTGTGTCTCTTTTGCTGTCTCGCATACAGGGTTATTGTTACCATCTTTCTAAATTCCATATGTATGTGTTAGTATACTGTATTGGTGTTTTTCTTTCTGGCTTACTACACTCTGTATAATAGGCTCCAGTTTCATTCACCTCATTAGAACTGATTCAAATGTATTCTTTTTAATGGCTGAGTAATACTCCATTGTGTATATGTACCACAGCTTTCTTATCCATTCTTCGATGGACATCTAGGTTGCTTCCATGTCCTGGCTATTATAAACAGTGCTGCGATGAACATTGGAGTACACGTGTCTCTTCCAATTCTGGTTTCCTCAGTGTATATGCCCAGCAGTGGGATTGCTGGGTCATATGGCAGTTCTATTTCCAGTTTTTTAAGGAATCTCCACACTGTTCTCCACAGTGGCTGTACTAGTTTGCATTCCCATCAACAGTGTAAGAGGGCTCCATTTTCTACACACCCTCTCCAGCATATATTGCTTGTAGAATTTTGGATCACAGCCATTCTGACTGGTGTGAAATGGTACCTCATTGTGGTTTTGATTTGCATTTCTCTGATAACGAGTGATGTTGAGCATCTTTTCATGTGTTTGTTAGCCATCTGTATGTCTTCTTTGGAGAAATGTCTGTTTAGTTCATTGGCCCATTTGTTTCATTGGGTCATTTATTTTTCTGGAATTGAGCTGCAGGAGTTGCTTGTATATTTTTGAGATTAATTCTTTGTCAGTTGCTTCATTTGCTATTATTTTCTCCCATCGTGAAGGCTATCTTTTCACCTTGCTTATAGTTTCCTTTGTTGTGTAGAAGCTTTTAAGTTTAATTAGGTCCCACTTGTTTATTTTTGCTTTTATTTCCAATATTCTGGGAGGTGGGTCATAGAGGATCCTGCTGTGATTTATATCGGAGAGCGTTTTGCTTATGTTCTCCTCTAGGAGTTTTATAGTTTCTGGTCTTACATTTAGATCTTTAATCCATTTTGAGTTTATTTTTGTGTATGGTGTTAGAAAATGTTCTAGGGGGGTGGTCCTAAGATGGCAAAGGAATAGGATGGGGAGACCACTTTCTCCCCAACAAATTCATCAAAAGAACATTTAAACGTTGAGTAATTCCACAAAACAACTTCTGAATGCTGGCAGAGGACATTAGGCACTCAGAAAAGCAGCCCCCCCCCCAAAAAAAAACAAAAAAAGAAAAGCAGCCCATTGTCTTCGAAAGGAGGTAGGAAAAAATATAAAAGACAAAAAAGAGACAAAAGAGGTAGGGACAGAGCTCTGTCCTGGGAAGGGAGTCTTAAAAAAAGAGAAGTTTCCAAACACCAGGAAACGCTCTCACTGCTGAGTCTATGGTGAGCCTTGGAAGCACAGAGGGCAACATAACAGGGATGAAAAATAAATAAATAATTAAAACCCATAGATTACGAGCCCAACGGTAACTCCCCCAGTGGAGAAGCAGTGCAGACACCTGCACCCGCCACTAGCAAGTGGGGGCTGGGCAGGGAGGCGCAGGGGGGCATTGCTTAGAGTAAGGATCTGGCCTGAATGCCCCAAGGGCAATCTGAGTGAACTAACTTGGGCTATGGGATAGCTACCACGTGAAAAGCTCTAACATAAGACACCACCAGGATCAGACACAGAACAAAGGACTGAACAGAACTAGCTGACTGCAGACCATCCCCCTCCGGTGACAGGCAGCCAGGGTCGGAAGGGGGCAATTGCAGCCCCAGAGAGACATTATCTGCCAGGCTTCTTTGCTAACTAAGACTTCTTGGGGTTCTGGACAGTCATCATCTGCCTGAGAAGGTGTGCCAGCTGTACACCCAGAAAACCAAGTGGCAGGGATGGAGGAGGCGATAAGTTGCAGCGACCATGCTCAGCAAACACCTCATCACCTGAGCTGCTCGGACCTGGCACAAAACGCAGGCCCAACCAAGTCTGCGCCTCTGAGGACTACCTTAGTGCCTGAACCTGAGCGGCTTAGACCTGGGAGGTGCATGCAGCCCAGGGCTGGCCTCGGACGGTTCCCAGAGGAGCAACCTAGAGCCTGAGCAGTATGGGCAGGGAGGGCACATGTGCTGTGAGCAGGGGCAGGCCCAGCGTGGCTGAGGCACTGTGAGCACTCACCAGTGTTATTTGTTTGCAGCGTCCCTCCCTCCCCACCGCACGACTGAACAAGTGAACCTAAAAAAGTGTCCACCACTGCCCCCTTTGTGTCAGGGTGGAAATCGAACACCAAAGAGACCAGCAAAAAGAAGAAGCTAAAACAGAGGGAACCGCCTTGGAAGTGACAGGTGCAATAGATTAAAACCCTGTTGTTAGTACCGACTACATAGGAAGGGGCCTAGGGATCTTGAGAAATATAAGCCGGACCAAGGAACTATCCGAAAATGAACTGACCCCACAATACCCACAACAACAACAGAGAAAGTCCTAGATATATTTTTACTATTTTTACGATCATTCTCTTTTTAAAAAAATTTTTTTTAATTTTAAGTTCTATATTACTCCTCTAATTTTCACTTTTATAACCTATTACTTTGAAAAAAAAAGACCTATTTTTTAAAGCAAAC
>SJYQ01095549.1:47850-67428 GCA_006410935.1 Redunca redunca
ATTACTGTACCCAGCAAGGATCTCATTCAAATATGAAGGAGAAATCAAAAGCTTTACAGACAAGCAAAAGCTGAGAGAATTCAGCACCACCAAACCAGCTCTCCAACAAATGCTAAAGGATCTTCTCTAGACAGGAAACACAGAAAGGGTGTATAAACTCGAACCCAAAACAATAAAGTAAATGGCAATGGGATCATACTTATCAATAATTACCTTAAATGTAAATGGGTTGAATGCCCCAATCAAAAGACAAAGACTGGCTGAATGGATACAAAAACAAGACCCCTGTATATGTTGTCTACAAGAGACCCACCTCAAAACAAGGGACACATACAGACTGAAAGTGAAGGGCTGGAAAAAGATATTTCATGCAAATGGAGACCAAAAGAAAGCAGGAGTAGTAGCAATACTCATTTCAGATAAAATAGACTTTAAAACAAAGGCTGTGAAAAGAGACAAAGAAGGACACTACATAATGATCAAAGGATCAATCCAAGAAGAAGATATAACAATTATAAATATATATGCACCCAACATAGAAGCACTGCAATATGTAGGACAAATGCTAACAAGTATGAAAGGGGAAATTAACAATAACACAATAATAGTGGGTGACTTTAATACCACACTCACACCTATGGATAGATCAACTAAACAGGAAATTAACAAGGAAACACAAACTTTAAATGATACAATAGTCCGGTTAGACCTAATTGATATCTATATGACATTTCACCCCAAAACAATGAATTTCACCTTTTTCTCAAGTGCTCACGGAACCTTCTCCAGGATAGATCACATCCTGGGCCATAAATCTAGCCTTGGTAAATTCAAAAAAAATTGAAATCATCCAAGCATCTTTTCTGACCACCATGCGGTAAGATTAGATCTCAATTACAGGAGAAAAATTATTAAAAATTCCAACATATGGAGGCTGAACAACATGCTGCTGAATAACCAGCAAATCACAGAAGAAATCAAAAAAGAAATCAAAATATGCATAGAAACGAATGAAAATGAAAACACAACAACCCAAAACCTGTGGGACACTGTAAAAGCAGTGACAAGGGGAAGGTTCATAGCAATACAGGCATACCTCAAGAAGCAAGAAAAAAGTCAAATAAATAACCTAACTCTACACCTAAAGCAACTAGAAAAGGAAGAAATGAAGAACCCCAGGTTAGGAGAAGGAAAGAAATTTTAAAAATTAGGGCAGAAACAAATGCAAAAGAAACAAAAGAGACCATAGTAAAAATCAACAAAGCCAAAAGCTGGTTCTTTGAGAGGATAAATAAAATTGACAAACCATTAGCCAGACTCATCAAGAAACAAAGGGAGAAAAATCAAATCAATAAAATTAGAAATGAAAATGGAGAGATCACAACAGACAACACAGAAATACAAAGGACCATAAGAGACTACTATCAGCAATTATATGCCAATAAAATGGACAATGTGGAAGAAATGGACAAATTCTTAGAAAAGTACAACTTTCCAAAACTGAACCAGAAAGAAATAGAACATCTTAACAGATCCATCAGGAGAAGGCAATGGCAGTACTCTTGCCTGGAAAATCCCATGGGCGGAGGAGCCTGGTAGGCTGCAGTCCATGGGGTCACTGAGAGTTGGACACGACTCAGTGACTTCACTTTCACTTCTCACTTTCATGCATTGGAGAAGGAAATGGCAACCCACTCCAGTATTCTTGCCTGGAGAATCCCAGGGACAGCAGAGTCTGGTGGGCTGCCATCTATGGGGTCGCAGAGTTGGACACGACTGAAGCAACTTTAGCAGCAGCAACAGACCCATCACAAGCACGGAAATTGAAACTGTAATCAGAAATCTTCCAGCAAACAAAAGCCCAGGTCCAGACGGCTTCACAGCTGAGTTCTAGCAAAAATTTAGAGAAGAGCTAACACCTATCCTATGCAAACTCTTCCAGAAAATTGCAGACGAAGGTAAACTTCCAAACTCATTCTATGAGGCCACCATCACCCTAATACCAAAACCTGACAAAGATGCCACAAAAAAAGAAAACTACAGGTCAATATCACTGATGAACATAGATGCAAAAATCCTTACCAAAACTCTAGCAATCAGAATCCAACAACACATTAAAAAGATCATACACCATGACCAAGTGGGATTTATCCCAGGGATGCAAGGATTCTTCAATATCCACAAATCAATCAATGTAATACACAACATTAACAAATTGAAAAAAAGCCATATGACTATCTCAATAGATGCAGAGAAAGCCTTTGACAAAATTCAACATCCATTTATGATAAAGACCCTCCAGAAACAAAGAATAGAAGGAACATACCTCAACATAATAAAAGCTATCTATGACCAACCCACAGCAAATATTATCCTCTATGGTGAAAAATTGAAAGCATTTCCCCTAAAGTCAGGAACAAGACAAGGGTGCCCACTCTCACTAGCACTATTCAACATAGTTTTGGAAGTTTTGGCCACAGCAATCAGAGAAGCAAAAGAAATAAAAGGAATCCAAATTGGAAAAGAAGTAAAACTCTCACTGTTTGCAGATGACATAATCCTCTACATCGAAAACCCTAAAGACTCCACCAGAAAATTACTAGAGCTAATCAATGAATATAGTAAAGTTTCAGGATATAAAATCAATACACAGAAATCCCTTGCATTCCTATACACTAATAATGAGAAAATAGAAAGAGAAATTAAGGAAACAATTCCATTCACCATTGCAACGAAAAGAATAAAATACTTAGGAATATATCTACCTAAAGAAACACAAGACCTATATATAGAAAACTATAAAACACTGGTGAAAGAAATCAAAGAGGACACTAATAGATGGAGAAATATACCATGTTCATGGATCGGAAGAATGAATATAGTGAAAATGAGTATACTACCCAAAATCTATAGATTCAATGCAATCCCTATCAAGCTACCAACGGCATTTAACAGAGCTAGAATAAACAATTTCACAATTTGTATGGAAATACCAAAAAACCTCAAATAGCCAAAGCAATCTTGAGAAAGAAGAATGGAACTGGAGGAATCAACCTGCCTGACTTCAGGCTCTACTACAAAGCCACAGTCATCAAGACAGTATGGTACTGGCACAAAGACAGAAATATAGATCAATGGAACAAAATAGAAAGCCCAGAGATAAATCCACACACCTATGGACACCTTTACTTTGACAAAGGAGGCAAGAATATACAATGGATTAAAGACAATCTCTTTAACAAGTCATTTCTTTTAATTCATTTTTCTTTTTTTACTGTTTCATTTATTTCTACCATTCTATCTTCTAGCTCACTTATCCTATCTTCTGCCTCTGTTATTCTACTGTTGGTTCTCTCCAGAGTGTTTTTGATCTCATTTATTGCATTATTCATTATATATTGACTCTTTTTTATTTCTTCTAGGTCCTTGTTAAACCTTTCTTGCATCTTCTCAATCCTTGTCTCCAGGCTATTTATCTGTGATTCCATTTTGATTTCAAGATTTTGGATCATTTTCACTATCATTATTTGGAATTCTTTATCAGGTAGATTCCCTATCTCTTCCTCTTTTGTTTGGTTTGGTGGGCATGTATCCTGTTCCTTTACCTGCTGGGTATTCCTCTCTCTCTTCATCTTGTTTATATTGCTGTGTTTGGGGTGGCCTTTCTATATTCTAGCAGTTTGTGGACCTCTCTATTGTGGAGTTTCCTCACCGTGGGTGGGGTTGTACAGGTGGCTTGTCAAGGTTTCTTGGTTAGGGAAGCTTGTGTCGGTGTTCTGGTGGGTGGAGCTGGATTTCTTCTCTCTGGAGTGCAATGAAGTGTCCAGTAATGAGTTGTGAGATGTCAGTGGTTTTGGAATGACTTTGGGCAGCCTGTATATTGAAGCTCAGGTCTATGTTCCTGTGTTGCTGGAGAATTTGTGTGGTATGTCTTGCTCTGGAACTCGTTGGCCCTTGGGTGGTGCTTGGTTTCAGTGTATGTATGGAGGCGTTTGATGAGCTCCTGTCAATTAATGTTCCCTGGGGTCAGGAGTTCTCTGGTGTTCTCAGGATTTGGACTTACGCCTCCTGCTTCTGGTTTTCAGTCTTATTTTTACAGTAGTCTCAAGACTTCTCCTTCTATACAGCACTGTTGATAAAAATTCTAGGTTAAAGATGAAAAGTTTCTCCACAGTGAGGGACACCCAGAGAGGTTCACAGAGTTACATGGAGAAGATAAGAGGGAGGAGGGAGTTAGAGGTGACCCGAATGAGATGAGGTGGAATCAATAGAGGAGAGAGCAAGCTAGGCAGTAATCACTTCCTTATGTGCACTCCACAACTGGACTGCTCAGATATGTTCATGGAGTTATACAGAGAAGAAAAGAGGGAGGAAGGAGACAGAGGTGGCTAGGAGGATAAAAGGGGGAATCAAAAGGAGAGAGATCCAGCTAGTAATCAGTTCCCTAAGTGTTCTCCACCATCTGGAACACACAGAGACTCACAGAGTTGGGTAGAGAAGAGAGGGTGGTAGGCAGGAGACAGAGGCGACCTGGTGGAGAAAAAGGAGAATCCAAAGCGGGAGAGAGCAGTCAAGCCAGTAATCTCACTCCCAAGTTAAAATGGGTACTGAAGATTGGGTTCTTAAAGGTACAAAATTGATAACAAATACCAAAAAGCAAAGATTAAACATCTAGAGTAGAATTTGGAATTTCAAAAATACAATATTAAAGAAAAGAAGAAAAAAAAAGAAAAAAGTCACAAAAATTATTNATTAATGTTCCCTGGGGTCAGGAGTTCTCTGGTGTTCTCAGGATTTGGACTTACGCCTCCTGCTTCTGGTTTTCAGTCTTATTCTTACAGTAGCCTCATGACTTCTCCATTTATACAGCACTGATGATAAAACATCTAGGTTAGAGATGAACAGTTTTTTCACAGCGAGGGACACCCAGAGAAGGTTCACAGAGTTACATGGAGAAGAGAAGAGGGAGGAGGGAAATAGAGGTGACCAGGAGGAGAAGAGGGAGAATCAAAAAAGGAGAGAGCAAGCTAGGCAATAATCACTTCCTTATGTGCTCTCCACAGTCTGGACCGCTCAGATATGTTCATGGAGTTATACAGAGAAGAGAAGAGGGAGGAAGGAGACAGAGGTGGCTAGGAGGATAAAAGGGGGGAATCAAAAGGAAAGAGACAGATCCAGCTAGTAATCAGTTCCCTAAGTGTTCTCCACCATCTGGAACACACAGAGATTCACAGAGTTGGGTGAAGAAGAAAAGGGGGAGGGAGGAGATAGAGGTGACCTGGTGGAGAAAAAGGAGAGTCCAAAGAGGGAGAGAGCAGTCAAGCCAGTAATCTCGCTCTCAAGTAAAATGGGTACTGAAGATTGGGTTCTTAAAGGTACAAAATTGATAACAAATACCGAAAAGCAAAGATTAAAAACCTAGAGTAGAGGTTAGATTCTCAAAAATACAATATTAAAGAAAAAAAGTCACAAAATTTATAATATATACATATGAAGTTTGCTTTTAAAAAATAGGGTCTTTTTTTTGCAAAGTAATAGGGGTTGCACAGAGTTGGACATGACTGAAGCAACTTGGCAGCAGCAGCAGTAGGTTATAAAAATGAAAATTAAAGGAGTAATAGAGGACTTTAAAATTTTTTTTTAATTAAAAGAATGATAATAGTAAAAATATATATAGGACTTTCTCTGGTGTTGTTGTGGAGAGTGTGGGGTTAGTTCATTTTCAGATAGTTCCTTGATCCAGCTTATAGTTCTGAAGATCTATAGGCCCCTTCCTATGTAGTCGGTGCTAACTACAGGGTTTTAGCCTATTGCACCTGTCACTTCCAAGGTGGTTCCCTCTGTTTTAGCTTCTTCTGTTTCCTGCTCTCTTCAGTGTCTAATTTCCGCCCTGACACAAGGGGGCGGTGGTGGACACTTTTTTAGGCTCACTTGTTCAGTCGTGCTGTGGGGAGGGAGGGACGCTGCAAACAAATAACACTGGCGTGTGTTCACAGTGTCTCAGCCACACTGGGTTTGCCCCTGCTCACCGCATGTGCACTTTCCCTGTCTACACTGCTTAGGCTCTAGGTTGCTCTGCCAGGAACTGTCCGAGGCTGGCCCTGGGTTGTATGCACTTCCCAGGTCTAAGCCGCTCAGGTTCAGGCACTTGGGTAGTCCTCAGAGGTGCAGACTTGGTTGGGCCTGTGTTTTGTGCCCTTCCCAGGTCCGAGCAGCTCAGGTGACCAGGTGTTTGGCAAGAGTGGTCCCTGTGACTTATTGCCCTCCCCTGTCCCTGCCGCTTGGTTTTCTGGGTGTACGACTGGTGCACCTTCTCAGATGTGCCATGTGTCTCTTCTGGGGAGCTGATCTCTGGCTGTGACCCTCCCAGTGGATGTCGACTGTCCAGAGTCCCAAGAAGTCTTTGTTAGCAATGAAGCCTGCTTGCAGTTTGGTAGATGATACCTCCCTGGGCTGCAATTGCCCACTTCTGGCTCTGGCTGCCCTCGCCTGCCTGTCTCCTGCGGGGGATGGGCCAGTCCGCAGCCAGCTAGCTCTGCTCAGTCCTTTCTTCTGTGAGCAGGCCTGGCAGTGTCTTAGGTTAGGGCTTTTCGCAGTGTTTCCTGGTGTTTGGAAACATCTCTCTTTTTAAAACTCCCTTCCCGGGACAGATCTCCGTCCCTACCTCTTTTGTCTCTCTTTTTATCTTTTATATTTTTTCCTACCTCCTTTTGAAGACAATGGGCTGCTTTTCTGGGTGCCTGATGTCTTCTGCCGGCATTCAGAAGTTGTTTTATGGAATTTACTCACCGTTCAAATGTTCTTTCGATGAATTTGTGGGGGAGAAAGAGGTCTCCCCGTCCTATTCCTCGGCCATTTTAGGACTGCCCCCTAGATTGAGCTTTAGATGCAGCATCGCAGTGCAACAGAAAGGACTTGGGAGTCGGACCCTCCACCCCCGCCCTCCACTCCCTGCCGGCTGTGTGACCTTGAACAAGTCACTTACCTCCCGAGGCTCAGTTTCCACGTCTGCAAAGTGTCCCTCTCTCACAGGGAGAACCCGCAGCATAGGATCAGTGTACACAGTAGGTACTCCCTAAATGGGGATTCACAGGGCTTTCTTAGGCTTCTGTTCATGAATCTCTGAGAAGGTCCCTGGCAAGTCACTCTCAGTGATGGCGGAGCTCTGGGTCCCCTTGGGAAGGACACGATCCTGGTAACCATACCTTCCAGGGGGCAGAGAGGTTCCCTATGGCTGCAACAAGCAGGCTGACCGGTCACTCGGCCTCAGCGCTCCCAAGGGATGCCATCTCATCTCATTCAAATGCTTCATTTGAACAATCTCATTTATTCCTACCACATTCTTGAGCCCTCAGAGTTTCATATTAATAATAATAATACCAACAACTAATATTTATTGAGCACAGAGTGCTGAACACTTAACAAGTACCAAACACTTGGCTAAGCAGTTTATAAACATCATCTCACGGACCCTGCACCATTAGGACCATTTCAGAGCTAGACAGTCAGGGTCCTGCTATGGACCCCCTGCCTTAGAGGGTCTGTCTCTGGCTCTTCTCCCTACAGATAAGGAGACTGAGAGCCCATGAAGATACATTCACCCAGAACTCTATCTGTCCCTCTCCTACTTACCCCAGTGAGACAAGGCTTTGAGTACTGGGGACCAACTTCATGGCCTGTGTGGGCCTCTTCCCCAGGTCAGTCCTGCCTGAGGGTGGACCATGCCAGGAGTCTGTGTGCTCCTTGACCCAAGGGATGGGGGAATTCAAGGAAGGGGGATGTGTGGATAGGGACTGGGCACTAGGGTTTTGATGTCTGCAGAATGGAATGGAGCCAGGGGCGGAAGAAAAGGGATGAACTTACAGGCTAACCTTCCATCTTTCCTTTAGCCCAGATGAGGATGCCAAGGTTTGGGAAACTCAATGGGTTGCTCAGAGTCACAAGGCTCATAGGCAGCAGAACTGGGACCTGAATTTGGGGCTGCTGGGCTTAGAGTTCATGCTTATGCCTTTGGTAGATGGATGAGGCAGAGAGAAGGCTGCAGGTACTCCAGCCCCACACCCAGGAATAAAAGGTCCCCAGCCTGGGCCTTGTGGTTTAAAGAGCCTACATATCCAAACACTCAAAACACAAATTTATTGAAGAACACATGGGGGCTGCTGTCACTCATGATCGAGTACTTGTTTGGCACAGTCTGATCAATTAACCCTAAACACTAGCTCTCATGTCTAACATGGGTCCCTAAGAAAATACTCTTGTCCTATGTCCTCAAAACGACAAAAAGTGAATTGAAGACCTTAACAGACACCTCACCAAAGAATATCTATACAGATGCCACAGAAGCATATGAAAAGATGCTCCACATCATGTCTTCAGGGAAATGTACAACAACACTGAGATACTGCTACACACCTATGAGGATGGACAAAGTCCAGAAGACGGACAACACCAAACGCTGGCGAGAATAGGCAACAGGAACTCTCAACTGTTGCTGGTGAGTTTGGCCCCACCTAGAGTGGTTATTCTTTGGAGAATATCTCACAGTCTCAGCCTGGGGCAACATGGAAGATCCAAACAGGTGGAAGTGAAGGAGGCCATGTCTTGGCTCTCCAGCTTTATCCCCCTTCAGTCAGCATCCTGGTTGCTGTGCCTGCCTGTTCTTGCCCTCTCCCAGTTTGACTTCCCAACTAAAACAGAATAAAATAGCCACCCCACCCCGTGGACGTCGCTACTTCTTGATCTGAGCTGTGGCTTTCTCTCCTTCCATCCACCCATAAATGTGATTTGACCCCTTTTGATATTCCAGAAAAATGTTAAAATCTGATTCATTAATCCAAGTCATCCTCCCCAACACCAAGTTCCTGTTGTCTTCTGAGTTTTTCTTTCCATGGATCTTCAGGAGGAAGGAGAGGTAAAATGCATGTCCTCAGCCTTCCAAATATCTGGACTCAGCTCTTTTTTTTTTTTTTTGCTGCATTAGGTCTTAGCTGTGGCCCCAGAACTCTCTAGTTGTGGCACACTGGCTTAGTTGCCCTGCAGCATGTGGAATCTTAGTTCCCCAACAGGGATTGCACCCATATCCCCTGCATTGCAAGGTGGATTCTTAACCACTGGACCACCAAGGAAGCCCCTGTACTCAGCTTTTTCTTGGTATTATTTGAATGCCTGCAAAAACCTTGCAGGATAGCAACAATTATGTTAATTCTACAGGTAAAGAAACTAGATTCAGAGAAGTTAAAGACCTTTTCCCTACTCAGGCAGGACCGACTGAGAGGAAAGCTTGAAGACCAGGAGGGAAGATGAGCTGGGGCAAAGGCCAAAGTGAAAAGGGGGCAAACTGGTTACATATGACCCTGAATGGTTAACACCTGAGCAGTTCAAGAAACACCAAGGAACGGGATTTGAAGTCGGGGCGGGGGTGGGGTGGGGCGGGGGGAGAAGCTTTCTCATGGCAGAGTTGCCTGGAACAGGAAAACGCCGTGTTAGCAGGCTGACACAATACGGATTGTGCTCCTGTGTTGCCCAAGGGACAATGGAGACCTCAGAGAGGCTGTGACAGACGCTAGACCTGCTCAGGTCATGCTCCGACTTGGATGGAGACCAGAGCAAGGTTTGATGGGAAAGGAACGGAGCCCAGGTCACCGGGTGGGGAGGGAAGTTCCTCATGTGAACTGCAGGGGGCGCTCCAGACCCAGACACAGGAGCATACTGAGTTCTCTCAGCCTCAGGGAATTGCACAGACTTGTTTCAGTCTCAGTCTGGCTGGGTTTGGAGCCCAAGAAATCCCAGTAAGGGGCTAGAATCCTTAATCACCTCTGGGGGAGGATAAATCAGTTCTCCAAAGGCCTTAACAAGGTGCAAAGCACCTAGATTCACAGGCGTAAGGCCTTTAAAAATCATTTGGCAATAACAAGGACAGAACTGGCAACCCACTCTAGTATTCTTGCCTGGGAAATCCCATGGACAAAGGAGCCTGGTGGTCTATCATCCGTGGGGCAGAGTCAGACACGACTTAGTGACTTAAAACAACAACAACTGTATACACAGGGAACTGCTCAAAAGTATGTGGCAGCCTGGAAGAGAGGGGAGTTTGGGGGAGAATGGATACCTGTATACATATTTGCTTTCCACCTGAAGCTATCACAACATTGTTAATCAACTGTACTTCAATATAAAATAAAAAAATTAAAGAATAATTTGGCAATATATTGATATGTCAAAGAACCATAAAATCATTTTACCCATTTGCCCCAGTGGTTTCACTTCTGGAAATCTATTCTAAGAGTTCATTGCAAATTCAGGGGAAAAAAAACACAACTTCACTCACTCATAGAAAGTTACATTTTCACTATTTACAATTATGAAAAATTGGAAATAACTTCAATTCCATGAAGTTGCTCAAGTAAGCCATGGTCTGTGCACACAAGAGGATATAACCCATTAAAAATGCAAAAACACAGGAAATGATTACAGTCACAATCTTAAATATTAGGCTATAACTCATTATGCAGGATTTTTTTTTGAAAAAGAAAAACATACCAAATATGGAAATGAACTATACTAAAATATCAGCAGTGGTTATGTTCAGATCATAGATGAAATTCTTTACTTTTCCACTTTTCTATTACTCTGAAATTTCCAAAATTTACTGAAGTAGCATTTTTTAAACAAATACTGTTTGAAAAGGAAAAAATGTGTACTTTGAGCCAGAAATTCTACTTCAAGGAATGTAGTGTCTTAAGAAAAAAATTATGAATGGACACACTCAAAAGATGCCAAGATGTTTATCACAGTATGAAGTATAACAGTGAAGATTTGAAAACAACAAAAATGCTTCAAACTTGGGGACTGGTTAATAAAATTGTGATCATCTTACTGAGTGTTGATTTTTTTTTATTATTAAATGCCTCCTCACCCAGACTGTGGGTTCTTGGAGAAGAAAGACACTGTTCCACTCACCTTCGTGTCTGCTCAATAAATATTTGCAGTATGAAATGGTTCCTCACTAAATGACTCATTAGGCAACGAAGATGCTGGGAACCACAGAATAACGTCAATAATACATACTTAAATCAACCTCTTTTCCTGACCCAGCCTTCAAAGGTGTTCCACAAAAAGAGTTAGTCCAAAGTTGGGCGCTCTCAGTTCTCACGTTGATTTATTCACTCAACAATCAAAGGACATTTCAAGTGTACAGGGAGCTTTGCTATGCACAGAATCAAGGAGAGAGGAAGGAATCACTTCTTCCAGCTTCAGCCTTCTGAGACCTCAGAGTCCACTGGGTAGACTATCAGACACCTTGTACCCTTCTCTGGGGCAGAAAGTATCCAGACAACCCCCTGGAGAAGTTCCAAAGAGGGCAATTACATTTGGTTGTAGACAAGAGTGAAGACTTCCTGAAGGAGGTGGCTTTGAAGGTTACATAGGATTTTAAACAGGTAGAAATCATGGGCAGGAAGTTCCAGGAAGCGGCAAAAGTATGAGCAGAAGCATGGAAGCAGGAGAGCTTGGGGCACATTTTTGGGTTAGCATGGACTACATTTGGTTGCCAGGGTAGGTAGGGGGCAGACCATGAAGAGATAGGAGAAGTAGGTGAAAGGGAGCTGGCATCCGTCATTTGCTAGTTCCAGATCCTGGAAGATTCCTGAACAAAGAAGGGTTCACTGAGCACTGTTTAGTGAGCGGATATCATGTCAGGTGATATGCACAAAGAATCTCACTTATTGTGCTGGAGAGGATGTGGAGAAAAGGGAACCCTCTTAGAATGAAATAATGCCATTTGCAGCAACATGGATGGACCTAGAGATTACCATAGTAAGTGAAGTAAGCCAGAGAAATGCAAATAACATATCACTTAGATGTGGAATCTAAAATATGACATAAAAGAACATATCTATAAAACACATGGTACTCAGAATACATAGTAAAGATCCAGCAAATGGTGAACATTATCCATATTAGTCACCAGCAGTTATCTGGTCAAACTATGTAAAAACTGGAGAGAGATTTCCTTGAGTTCAGAAAGCTAGTTTTTGAAAGAGCTGGAACTAGGAACCATGGGGCTCTTAGACCAGAGCCCATTCCTCTGCTTCAGCTGCCCCTGTGAACAATATTACTCTTTTAACAATTACTCTGGGCTTCCCTGGTGGCTCAGATGGTAAAGCATCTGCCTGCAATGCAGGAGACCTGGGTTCAATCCTGAATGTCCAGACCTCTCCAAAAAATGACTTTCTTTGCAAATAAGCATGTTTGCAACTTCTTTTGGGTACACTGCTGTTTACTCAGGCTCCTAAACTCTTGGCCAACTTTCAGTCCCAGGATAATAAATTGGGAAACTGTTTAAGAGAACAATGCAACAGTCTTAATACTGCACTGAACCAATTTCAGCCAGGGGTGGGACTTGCTGGGCTTGTTTCTGAGATCACCTGGGGATTTTCCATCCATTAGTTGGTGTGATCCTAAGTAATCTTCACCCCTCAACCCATCTGATCCTTCCTTCTGGCTCCAATCTCATTTAAAGATAAGTATCTCCGTGCACTCCCTTCTCCAGGAGGCACTGGGTTTGGGTACAGGGCTCAGGGTGAGGATTGATGTCTGTGACTCAGCTGGTCCAAGCCAACGCCTGTAAACCCATGTCAATCAGAGGGAGCTGCCATTCGGGAAGCCCAGAACTGAGGCTAACAATGGAGCTGAGTGTCAGGTAGGAGCTCTAGGGATCCCAGGCTCCTGCAGAGTCCTCACCTGACCTCATGAGTCTCAGACTTATTTGCAAACAGAAAGAGCCAACATAGTTCAGGGCCTACTCGGAAAGCTTTCCAAGTGCCTCCCAATTTAAGCTGCTGAAAAAACTTACCATTTTACCCTTAAGCAACCCAAGTCACAGAAATGTTAGCAACTTGCTTGTCACTTGTCACCTTACTAGTAAGTGTCATAGTCAGATCGTGACCTGAAATGGGCTGGCACCTGGGACCCTTTGCTGCAGTGCTTGGACATGGACAAACGTCTTTAAGCAACAAGATACAAATCAACTATAAGAGACTAAAAATAATTGCCTGTGTATGCAACTGGGGCAGATTATGAACAAGATACAAGAAGACGAAAAACCAGTGACTTGCCTGGTGGTCCAGTGGTTAAGAGTCGGTTAAGAGTCCACCAGCCAATGAGAGTGACATGGGTTCGATCCTTGGTCTAGGAAGATCCCACATGCAACTAAGGGGCAACGAAGCCCATGAGCCATAATTACTGAAGCTCACACACCCTACAGCCTGTGTTCTCCAACAAGAGAAGCCACCACAATGGGAAGCCCACACACCGCAACTAGAGAGTAGCCCCCGCTCATCACAATTAGAGAAAATCAAGGCACAACAATAAAGACCCAGCACAGCCAAAAATTATTAAATGAAAATAAAACAAAGAAAAAAAGGCCAAAAACCCACACAGCACCATCAAAAGCAGACCACCTAGGCCATCCCTTTGGCCTGACATATGGATCCCCTCCTACCCTCACCCCATAGGAGGAACCAGCTTGCCCCCTCTCAGGGAGTAAGCATGGGAATCTGTCACTTATTGCTCCCCACTGCTGCAGCAGGAACCCTAAAAAGCCTTGCCTAAATTTTTTGTCTGGTCTCATCAATTTCTATTGACTAAGGAGGTTAAGAAACTTTTGGTAACAAAGGCAACAGCTTGACTTCAGAGCCACTCATTCATTTATTCAATAAATATCTCCTGAATGTCTCCGATGTACAGGACACTGTTCCAGGTCCTTTATATGTCCACAAACAAAAGAAATGAATTCATCAGATTACAGTGATTAAATTTTAGCAGGGGGGAGATAGCAATAATCTTTACAAATGAATTATTTAGTTCACTAAAAGGTGTTAAATGCTATGAAAAAAGAAAAGACGGAGCAAAATATGGGGGACTGAGGTACGTGCTGCCATTTTAAACAGGGTGATCATGGAGGCGATCAAGATTTGAGCTTCATGGAGGCAGCAAGATTTGAGATTAGAAGAAGAGAAAGAAGGGAACGAGCCATGTGGATATCTGGGGAAGGAGCATCACAGGCATAGGGAGCACAAAGTAAATTTACACTGAGAATTAACAAGGGGTCAGAGGGAAATGAAGGTGAGGCGATGGGGAACCTTCTGGAGTGACACACCTACGTGAAATGCTCTTTGGAGGTCACAGAAGCTGAGAAAGGAGGATGAGAAGCCTGGTTCTGTGAAGAATTGGCAGGTAGGGGTGGGCAGAAGGGTGTTTCAGTAGAATGTTGTGGCTTTCAGATCTCTCAAAATCCTGGCCACCCTTGGGTGTGGGTGATATATTAAGACTCTACAGAGAAACAGAACCAGAGGCAATGTACACATACAGAGTGACTCATTTAAGGAATTGACATGCTGAATTATGGAGGCTGAAACGTCCCAACATCTGCCATCTGCAGGCTGGAGACCCAGAAAAGCCAATGGTGAAATTCAATCGGAGTCTGGAAGGCTGGGAATGGAGAAGCCTATGGTCCCAGTCCAGGTTCAAAGGCCCGAGAACCAGGAGTCCAAGGGCAGGAGAAAATGGATGTCTGAGATGAGGCAGACAGCAAATTCACCCTTCCTCTACTTCTTTGTTCTACCTGGACCCTCATTAGATAAAGGTTATCTTTACTCAGTCTTCTGATGCAAATGATAATCTCTTCTGGAAACATCTAAGGTTATCTTTACTCAGTCTTCTGATGCAAATGATAATCTCTTCTGGAAACATCACAGACAGCTCAGGAATAACATTTAATCACCTTTCTGGACATCCCTGAGCCCCATCAGGTTAACGAGATTGGCCCTCAGGGTGAGAGATGGTTCTCCTAGCTCTGAAACCTCAATTCTGAGGAAATCTGAGCAGTCCACGGGGAAACGGCAGGCAGACAGCTTGGCTTGAATGTTAGGTTGTACACCTAACCCGGCACTAAAACTTCCAGATAGGGAGACCTTGAGTACTGTCAAGGTTAGGGCCCAGGGCAGAGAAGTCTAAGGCCCGAGTGCCCTTAGGCAAAACGAAAACGATCAGGAAACAATCAGCAGTGGGTCGAGGTGGTGAGCTCCTCAATTGAAATTGCCTGAAGCCACTGTTGAGAGTCTTCCCTGGTGGCTCAGACGGTAAAGCATCTGCCCGCAATGCAATGCGGGAGACCCTGGTTTGATCCCTGGGTTGGGAAGATCCCCTGGAGAAGGAAATGGCAACCCACTCCAGTACTCTTGCCTGGAGAATCCCATGGACGGAGGAGCCTGGTGGGCTACAGTCCATGGGGTCACAAAGAGTCGGACACGACTGAGCGACTTCACTCACTGTTGAGAAGCCACCTGGGCTTCACGTTAAATACCTTGGGGTTGTTGTCGTTTGGTCACTAAGTCATGTCCAGACAGGAGATGACAGTGTCTCCTCTTTGAACTTTTTTTTCTTCCTTCTTTTTCCTCTTCCTTCAACTTCATCGAAACGGAAGACTCGCGAGACAACACGTGCAAAGCCTGGAGAAAGCTTAGCTCACTCCTTGTCTGAGGCCATTTGGAGGCCCCCTGAAAGCTAATAGTTTTGAGGATGCAGAGTTTCCAGCCAACATTTTCAAGTGCTTGTCCAGCTCAGATTTAAAAGAGGCTCAGCTTTGCCGGAGGGGAGCGGAGTAGCGCCTGGTTTCTACTGACGAGTCTCAGTCGCTCCATCTTCCTGCGAAACAGCCTCAGGACTGCCTCCAAAGCGGGAGGGCTGCAAATCTTCCACAGATATTGACCCTTTAATCAAGAGAAATTGGTAAGAGGCCAGGCAAGGCTTTATTGGGTTCAGGCTGCAGCATGAGGTAATGAGAATAAGAAATGGGTGTCCTTGATCGTTCTCCCAGGAGGTGGGCTGGTTCCTTAAATGGATGAAGTTAGGCGCGGCTCTGGTTGGGCCAGAGAGGTGGGTTAGGTGTACTGTGCGCAGGGATCATGCACGGTACCCTGATTTTGCTGTGTGAGGGGTTGTTTCAGTCATGTCTGACTCTTTTCGACCCCATGGACTTTAGCCCGCCAGGCTCCTCTGTCCATGGGATTCTCCAGGCAAGAGTACTGGAGTGGGGTGCTCTAGATAGCATATTAAAAAGCAGAGACATTATTTTGCCAACAAAGGTCCATCTAGTCAAAGCTATGGTTTTTCCAGTAGTCATGTATGGATGTGAGAGTTGGACTGTGAAGAAAGCTGAGCGCTGAAGAACTGATGCTTTTGAACTGTGGTGTTGCAGAAGATTCTTGAGAGTCCCTTGGACTGCAAGGAGATCAAACCAGTCAATCCTAAAGGAAATTAGTCCTGAATATTCATTGGAAGGAATGATGCTGAAGCTGAAACTCCAATACTTTGCCACCTGATGCAAAGAACAGACTCACTGGACCAAGACTCTGATGCTGGGAAAGACTGAAGGCAAGAGGAGAAGGGGATGACAGAGGATGAGATGGTTGGATGGCATCACCAACTCTATGGACATGAGTTTGAGCAGGCTCCGGGAGTTGGTGATAGACAGGGAAGCCTGGCATGCTGCAGTCCATGGGGTCGCAGAGAGTCTGACACGACTGACCAACTGAACTGAACTGAACTGACTGTAGCCCAACAGACTCCTCTGCCCATGGGATTTTCCAGGCAAGAATACTGGAGTGGGTTGCCATTTCCTCCTCTAGGGGATCTTCCCAGCCTAGGGATTGAACCCACGTTTCCTGCATTGCAGGCAGATTCTTTAACTGCTGAGCCACCGGGGAAGCCCCTTAATGCAGGGTTCCTGGGAAAAATTTTGTTTTGTTCACTGTCTCTAGATGAGCCTTGCCTCTGCGAGGCCCAGTACAACCATGTGAAAGGTGTTTACACTACAAGCAGAAGTGAGGCCTCCCCGTGTTCCGGGCTGGGCAGGGGTGGGGGGTAGGTCAGCATGTGGCTGCCCTTTCTGAAACACCATCAGCAACCCTTTCTCCTCCTTCTTTAACCTTTGGCCAGTTGTCTAACGCTGTCCTTTGCTCCTCCATTTCCTAGGGATTAAGTGTGCTGACTTGCTGAGTGAGGACACTGTCTTATTAACAAAGGGCATGAACTGTTCTGTGTCCAGCTTCTGTGGCTGCTGTCCCCATCACCCCAGTCTCTGGTCCCGTGGTCACATTGCCCCCTCCTCTTCTTGTCTCTGTGGACCTTCTAAGCATGCTCATCCCTGGATTTAGGGCCTATGTGGGTGGATAATCCAGGATGATCTCATCTCAAGATTCTTAATTTAATTACATCTGCAAATCTCTCCTTTCCAAATAAAGTAATAACCACAGATTCTAGGATCTGACATTGGTATCTCTAGAGCGGCCAGTTTTCAGGCAAGCACACGCGCAAGGGTCTCTGAGAAACTCAGCAGGAGGTACAGATAAAAGGAGAGAGGCTTCCCTCTGAAGCTGAGATGCAGCCACCTAGCATCACCACCCCTCCCCCCAAAACTCCTGCTGGTCACCCCAGTCCTGTGCTGCAGGGCTCCCAGAGCAGGTCCTTCCCAAGACAGTTTGTGAGGGCCTTTGGGTGGGGGCGGGGTGTGTTCTCTCCCCATCAGACAGGGGGTCCTGGAGCAGCAGAATGGCTCAGCGCACCCTGGGAATCCCAGAATAAGGGATAACGGCGGTGGAGCGGATGAGAAGCAGGAAAGGGCTGGGAAATAAGAAAGCCTTTTGCTCTCCCTCCGCCTTCAGAGGCGGGAAGTGAGCACTTTCTGAGGGGAGGCGGCTGCAGCGGTGGACAAGGGCGGACAGGCAGGCGGGGAGTGTTCCCTGTGCACACAGTGAGAGGTACGTGACTGCGTGCGTACCCAGCTGTGCACAAGGCAACGGGGTGGGGTGGGGGGAGCGCCCCGGCCGTGCACACGGCGCGGGACACACGGCAGGGGTGCGGACAGCGCTGCCGCAATGCGCGCCTCCGCGCCGACTTGTGCTCCCGGATGGAGAGAGGAGGCGCGCGCGCCTAGAGGGCTGCGCCAACGCGCCCCCGCCTGGGGCTATAAAAGCCTCGCCACCTGCTGCCGCCAGTACATCCAATTGCTCTAGAAGCTGATTCGCCTCCTTCGGCGGTCGCTCCTCTCCGGCATGAACCCTGAGACCTGCCCCTGCCCTACTGGTGAGCCCCCGCCCCTGCCCTACTGGTGAGCCCCCGCCCCCGCCTTGCGGCGCCGCGCGCCCCTTTACTTGCAAAGAACCCTACGCCTTTGCTCAAGGACGTTTATGGGAAGGGACCCTTATTTCCCATTTTGAATCTCTTGAAGGATGGGCATGGTTATATCCCCAAAGGCTTTGAGGCTGGGTACCCCATCTCCTTTTAGGCCTGGCCCCACCCCGAGTTCTAACCCTTCTTGTGCCCCCCTCCCCCAGGCGGCTCCTGCACCTGCTCCGACTCCTGCAAGTGTGAGGGCTGCACATGTGCCTCCAGCAAGAAGAGTGAGTGCGGGGACCCCTCTGCGCACCCCCCCTACCAGTCCTCTCCTGAGCACCACGCCTGTCCACGTAGGCACGGAGCGGCCCCTCGGCCGGCTGTGACACTGCGTTGACTCTAACAGGAACAGAACCACCCAGAGGCCTGAAGACTCAGTTGCAGGCCCTCCTTCAGTGATTGATACCTTGGGCCCAGGCAATTGTTTGTGGATTCCCGGAAGGTTCTAATGGGCAGTTAGGATGCAGAACTGCTCTCCTGAGCCCACTGCTCCCCTCCAGATCTCCAGCGCCTGGGGAAACATTAGTGAGGCTGGGGCTTAGCTCTGGAGTTGGAGTCCCTTGGGCCCTCTTGGCCTTTGTGGATCCCCTCAATTTTACCTCCCCTGAATCTCCCCCAGAGCAGTGCAATATGCAGGGGAAAGGCGCCCTTGTTTGTGAATTACACTAGGCATACGCCCTCCACGAATCTCCTGACCCCTACACTTGCACCATATCTGCCCCTGCAGGTTCGTCCTTCAAGGTCATTTCCCCTGGATGTTTTCTCCTTAAGGCCTGGTTACCCCTAGTGTTGGCCTCACTCCACCGTCCCCAGGGCTCCTGGGCTCATAGATGGGGCTGTGGGCTAGTTACTGTGTACCCTTCCTCCATGGGAGCCCAGTGTGTAGCTGACACACCAGAGATGCTGAGTCAACCCAGGTGTAAGACTAGGAAGTGGGGAGCAGTGACCTCTGGCACCCCTCCTTTCCCTCCTTCCTTTTGATGGGGACAGGTGGGGGAGGACAGGCCATCAGACTGGTCGTTCCCCATTTTATCTGCAGGCTGCTGCTCCTGCTGCCCCGCAGAGTGTGAGAAATGTGCCAAGGATTGTGTGTGCAAAGGTGGAGAGGGGGCCGAAGCTGAGGAGAAGAAGTGTAGCTGCTGCCAGTGAGGACGTGCCCCCTGTTCCGTGTGAAACATGTGTAAATAGTGCTGGGTGGCCCAGTGCCACCTGCCCTGTGGTGAGGCCCGGCAGTGTGTCCCCTTCCCTGCAAGGCACTGGCAAGTGACAATAAATCCTATGAATGGCATTAGCCAAGGACTGGTCTCTTCTTAAAGGGGAAGGAGGCCAGGGCAGGGGCGGGGG
>SJYQ01095550.1:0-14562 GCA_006410935.1 Redunca redunca
CCTGGACTTTGCTTAGACTCCTGTCTACTGAGTTGGTGATGCTATCTAACCATCTCATCCTCCGTGGCCCCCTCCTCCTTTTGCTCTGACTGCTGCTGCTGCTAAGTCGCTTCAGTCGTGTCCGACTGTGTGACCCCATAGATGGCAGCCTACCAGGCTCCTCCGTCCCTGGAATTCTCCAGACAAGAAGAATACTGGAGTGGGTTGCCATTGCCTTCTCCAATGAATAAAAGTGAAAAGGGAACGTGAAGTTGCTCAGTCGTGCCCGACTCTCAGCGACCCCATGGACTGCAGCCCGCCAGGCTCCTCCGTCCATGGAATTTTCCAGGCAAGAGTACTGTGGAGTGGGGTGCCATTGCCTTCTCTGTTGCTCTGGCTAGCTTTCATTCACTAGGCGACCAATGCTGAAACCAGTTTGATGAGAGGGCTCCCTTATTAGCATATGTTTAAAGCCAGTTCAGAGAAGGAAATGGCAACCCACTCCAGTATTCTTGCCTAGAAAATCCCATGCACCAAGGAGTCTGGCTACAGTCTATGGGGTCACAAAGAGTTCCAACACGACTAAACAGCTGAACAGCAAAGCCAGTTCAGGACTCCTCTGGCAGCTGAGTGGTTAAGGTTTGGCTCTTAATATTCAGGGGGCACAGATTTCAACCCTGGTGGAGGAACAAAGATACCACATGTCACATGGTGCAGTCAAATATGTATATATATATTACATACCATATACCATTATATTAACACCAATATATACCATACTATATATATGTATCAGTTCAGTTCAGTCGCTCAGTCGTGTCTGACTCTTTGCGACCCCATGAATCGTAGCACACCAGGCCTCCCTGTCCATCACCAACTCCCGGAGTTCACTCAGACTCACGTCTATCGAGTCGGTGATGCCATCCAGCCATCTCATCCTCTGTCGTCACCTTCTCCCTAATCCCTCCCAGCATCAGAGTCTTTTCCGATGAGTCAACTCTTCGCATGAGGTGGCCAAAGTACTGGAGTTTCAGCTTTAGCATCATTCCTTCCAAAGAACACCCAGGACCAATCACCTTTAAAATGGACTGGTTGGATCTCCTTGCAGTCCAAGGACTCTCAAGAGTCTTCTCCAACACCACAGTTCAAAAGCATCAATTCTTCAGCACTCAGCCTTCTTCACAGTCCAACTCTCACATCCATACATGATCACTGGAAAAACCATAGCCTTGACTAGACGGACCTTAAAAGGCAAAGTAATGTCTCTGCTTTTGAATATGCTATCTAGGTTGGTCATAACTTTCCTTCCAAGGAGTAAGTGTCTTTTAATTTCATGGCTGCAGTCACCATCTGCAGTGATTTTGGAACCAAAAAAAATAAAGTCTGACACTGTTTCCACTGTTTCCCCATCTATTTCCCATGAACTGATGGGACCAAATGCCATGATCTTCGTTTTCTGAATGTTGAGCTTTAAGCCAACTTTTTCGCTCTCCTCTTCACTTTCATCAAGAGGCTTTTTAGTTCTTCTTCACTTTCTGCCATAAGGGTGGTGTCATCTGCATATCTGAGGTTATTGATATTTCTCCCGGCAATCTTGATTCCAGCTTGTGTTTCTTCCAGCCCAGCATTTCTCATGATGTACTCTGCATAGAATGTAAATAAGCAGGGTGACAATATGCAGCCTTGATGTACTCCTTTTCCTATTTGGAACCAGTCTGTTGTTCCATGTCCAGTTCTAGCTGTTGCTTTCTGACCTGCATATAGGTTTCTCAAGAGGCAGGTCAGGTGGTCTGGTATTCCCATCTCTTTCAGAATTTTCCACAGTTTATTGTGATCCACACAGTCAAAGGCTTTGGCATACTTAATAAAGCACAAATAGGTGTTTTTCTGGAACTCTCTTGCTTTTCCCATGATCCAGCGGATGTTGGCAATTTGATATATATAAATAGTTCAGTCCTTCAGTCATGTACTACCCATTGTGACCCCATGGACTGCTGCACACCAGGCTTCCCTGTCCTTCACCAACTCCCAGAGCTTGCTCACACTCATGTCCATGGAGTCGGTGATGCCATCCAACCATCTCATCCTCTGTCATCCCCTTCTCCTGCCTTCGATCTTTCCCAGCATCGGGGTCTTATATAAATAATATATATACTATTGGGGCTTCCACTGATTAAGAATCCATGTGTTTCTGCTGCAGGCAGGGCAGGTTTGATCCTGACAGGGGGAATAAGATTCTGCACGCTGTGAGGGGTGGCCAAAAAATAAATTCTTTTAAAAAGCCAGTCTAGGGAGTCTGGAAAAGGGATGGGTTGGGGGGAGTAGTAAGGAGATTGGGAGAAAAGTGACTTCAGGGAGACACAGGTGAATTCTAGATTCGTCTCAATTGCTTCCGAATTTGGGGAACGTCTTCACCCTCCAGAGACCTCTCCCATGAAGCAAGTGTATCTCGCTCTCTATGGGCATAGGGAGGAGTCAGGGTGGGGTAGGTGGTGCCTGACCACCCACTGATGGTAGTCTGGAAACCAGCCAGACACCCCAGCGGCTGAACCCCGCCTTCAGCCAGTCCTGCCCTCATGGTGGAGACTTGGGGCGGTTTTCTGAGAACGGTTTGTTCTGGTCCTTCCTACCCCATCTCATCTGGAACAGGATCTGCCTTCAGAACAAAGCAAGGCACCGGAGGCAGATGTCCTGGGGCTTCTGAGGCTGCTGGGTCCCCGATGCCCTTGGCTTTAGTTCCCCAGGGCCTGAGGGCCTGTCCTGGGCAGAACTCAGGAGTGGAAATCCTGAGAGCTCCACCCCAGCCCTGGGAGCCAGACTATGTGGGCGCTGTTGGACGCAGCCAGTAAGCAGAAGAGACGTTCCTCCGAGGGAGGTGCCATGGCCTCAGAGACCCCGACCACAGGCCCATCGGCGCCCAAATACCCTTTACCCAATTTAACAACCCATAGCAGCTTCCCTGGCGGCTCAGTGGTAAAGAACCCGCCTGCAAGGCAGGAGGCCCGGGTTTGATCCCTGGGTTGGGAAGAGCCTCTGGAGGAGGAAATGGCCACCCACTCCAGGATTCTTGTCTGGAGGATTCCATGGACAGAGGAGCCTGACGGACTACAGTCCATGGGGTCCAAAGAGTCTGACAGAAAATAAATAAATTTTAAAAAAGAGTCCAACACAACTGAGCGACTAACGCTTCACTTTCAGGTGTGTGAGCCTTTATGGACACCCACCTTCACCAAGAGATAGCGCTCTGAGAAGTGGTCCCATATATCTAGTATTTTGGTCATCTGATGTGAAGAGACAGCTCATTGGAAAGGTCCCTGATGCTGGGAAAGTTTGAGGGCAGAAGGAGCAGAGGGCATGAGAGGATGAGATGGCTGGATGGCGTCACCAATGCAATGACCATGAAGTTGGGCAGACTCCAGGAGATGGTGAGGGACAGGGAGGCCAGGTGTGCTGCAGTCCATGGGGTCACAAAGAGTCGGACACGACTGGGCGACGGACCAGCCACAGCCCATAAGGCTGGCTATTCCGAGAGATCTTGGATGGATGGGTTGCCTGGATGGTGTCCGTAATCCCTCCCTCTCAGTATGGTTCACAAATTCCTGCTGGCCCCTGGCCAACTGAGACTACCTTTATTCCCTGGAATACTTCCTTTTCGAGCCATATGAGTCTAACCTACTGACAAGGCCCAGGGTGGGGCGCAGCTTTGCCATCTGCCAATTATATGACATAGACAAGTCACTTCGCCTCTCTGAGCCCCACTTTACTGTAAAGGGGGCATGATAATACCACCCCCCCACCATCTTGCTGTCACATCCAGATAAAGCCCCGTCTAGAATGTTCCTCGTACAAGCCAGGCACTCACAGGTGCTCAGTGGTCAGCCTCTCCATTCGTAGTCCGTCCTCTTTCAATCTCACCCCTACCGGTTAAAGAAGCCTAGCAGTGGAAATTCCCCAGCAGACCATTGGTTAGGACTCTGTGCTTCCACTGCTGAGGATCTGAATCAACCCTAGTCAGGGAATTAAGATCCCACAAGTCTTGCATTGCAACCAAAAAAAAAGAGAGGCCTAACAGTGTTTAGGGCTTCCCTGGTCACTCGGATGGGAAAGAATCCACCTGCAATGCAGGAGACCTGGGTTCGATCCCTGGGTTGGGAAGAGCCCCTGGAGAAGGGCATGGCAATGCTTTCCAGTATTCTTGTCTGGAGAATCCCCATGGACAGAGGAGCCCTGTGGGCTACATTCCATGGGATTGCAAAGAATTGGACACGACTGAGCGACTAAGCACTGCACAGCACGTGTTTAACTCAAACTCTTGTAGAAGCTGCTTCTCCAACGCCCCCTAGTCCCCCGCTGAGCTGAGTGTGGGGCCCCGGGCTCCCTGAAAGGTAGGTGCCTGGAATCTTGTGCTTGGCGACTGGGTGCCCCGCAGCTAGCTGGTAAACAGATATTGTATTTGACCTCTCCTTGCTCCCAGAAAGAGTCTCCCATCGTCCCCCATTCCACACCCCCATCCGGTCACTGTTGTGAGAATATTTCAGGGTGGGAGCAACCCACCTATTGGGATTACATGCACCCAACCTGATTACCCTGCTTGCAGCCTTCCTTCCACTCCCTGATCACTCCAGTCACCTGCAAACCCCCATCTGCTGTGGGACAGCCACTGACATCTCCCTGGCGTTCTTGGCTCCTAAGACCCTCCTTGACTCCCGTTGCTTCAGTCATGCCCGACTCTTGCGACCCTGTGGACTGTAGCCCACCAGGCTCCTCTGTCCATGGGAGTCTCCAGGCAAGAATACTGGAGTGGGTTGTCCTGTCCTCCTCGAGGGGAGACCCAAGGATCGAACCTATGTCTCTTATGTTTCCTGCATTGACAAATGGGTTCTTTACCACTGGGGCCACCTGGAAAGACTTCATTGGCTCCCACTGCCCCTAAACTAAGACCAAACTCCTTTGCTCAGCGGCATTCAAAGCCCTTGCACCGTCCCATCCCTCCTGTTCTTCACAGGAAGTGGCGATCCCAGCCTGAGGTCAGCTCTGAGTCTGGCCACGGGACAGACCTTCCTGTGGCTTCACTCACGCTGTCCCCCACTCTCAGTCCAGTACACTGACGTCTGGCCTCTCTGAACCAATCCCCCTTTAAAGCCCCCTGCTTCTCCCAGAGGCTTTGGCCGGCAACCCCACCCATAGCATAGACCATCCCCCTCTGCTCTCCCAAAGCTTCCCCTCTAGCATGAATTGAATGATCTTGCCCTGCTTTGCACAGTTAATTGTTTTATATATAGATACCTGGCTTCCCTCATTCTGTGATGGGCTCAGTGGGGAACAAGTTTCATGCCTAGCTGCCCTGCAGCCCTGGAATAAGGCTCTGTACATACACTGAATTGGGTGGAATGATTGGAATGATTGGCCAAGACCTGAGGGTTGCTGGGGGCCTTCTCTCAGGGGAAGGGGCAGACTCCAGTCTAGGCTTGGACTTGCTGCTGTCCTCAGCCCCACACTCAGATCCCTGGTTCCCTCTGGCTCCCAGAATCGCAGGCCAAGATACTCAGAGAAACACTGCTGCTGCTGCTGCTAAGTCGCTTCAGTCTTGTCCGACTTTGTGCGACTGCCATTTCCTCCTCCAATGCATGAAAGTGAAAAATGGAAGTGAAGTCGCTCAGTCGTGTCCAGAGAAACACTGGCTGGTCTAATAACCCAACACCCATAATAGTTTACTTCTGTGTTGTTGTTTAGTTGCTAAGTTGTGTCTAACTCTTTTGCGATCCCATGGACTGTAGCCCGCCAGGCTCCTCTGTCCTTGGGATTTCCCAGGCAATACTGGAATGGGTTGCCGTTTCCTCCTCCAGGGGATCTTCCAACTGTACAATTTCCCAAGAATCTTTTGTGTGTATTTGATCTGAACAACCCTAGGAGTTCAAAAGATAGACATTATCTCCATATTATAGATTTAAAACTGAGGTTCATACAGGCTAAGTGACTAGCCCTGGATTAGAATCCACTGGTTTTAACGCCACCGCACTGGCTCTTCACTGTTCTGTGCCCCAAAGCACTTTCGTCGTAGCTTGTTTTCTGAGCTCTGAACATTCGTTTACGTATATGTCTTCCTTCCTCTACCAGGATGTAAGCTCTTCTCCCGAAAGATGTGCACCCAAGCATCCTTGTGTCCCTTGGTGCCTTGCCCCTTGTAGGGCCTCGATCGGTATTTGCAAGGGAATAAACAGACGAAGCGAAGCGCCTGCACGGGCTATCACAAGAGAAGGACGCTGGAAACAGAGCCGACCTGCTCTAGCCTGCAGCCTCCCTTCTAAGCCATCCTCCCATCTCCCAACAAAACTGTCACCTTGAGAAGCCAGCCCTGTAACGGCGCTGCCTGAGGCAAGTGCGCGACCTGCGGCAGGGCGCTGTGTCTCCCTCTCTGCCCCTTCTCCCTTTTGCAATCCTGTTCTCCCAAGGCTGCCAGCCTACTGTGGGAGCATCCTCTCTGCATGTGCTGCAGCCTGTCCCACCTTCAGGGCCCTTGTTCACCAGCCTCCCCAGCCACCAGCCTGGATCACCTACCAGTATTCCAAAGACCCAGCCTCAGCCTGCACCCCCTTGCCTGGGATTTGAGGGCCCCTTGAGTCTTAAAGTCAGCCAGGACCCCGAGGGGACGGGGTGGGGGTGGAGAACCAGGGTGCCACGGGAGAGCCAGCCGTGCCCACACTCACCAGAGCTGGCGCCTCTGCTGGGGCAGGGCCCGCCAGCTGGCATCTGGGTGGAGCTTGGTCCCAGCTGTTCCTGGCGCTGCTTGAGGCTTGACTCCGGCTGCCTCGCCGGAAGCCCAGCCGTGGTGCACCGAGGCTTCTGGGAACCGCACTGCGCTATTCTGGGACCATGATGGGGCTCCGGGACGCCTGGCAGCGGCTGAAATTTCAGCCCCTTTGGTCTGTGTGCTCTTCGCTTCCCCTCTGATGATAAGGCAGAGTTCGGTCAGGATGCCAAGTTCAGAACCACTGATGGCGCATTTGAGGGTCTTAATAGCAGTTGTGGTTTTGCTAAAGTGGGGCCTGGCGTAAACAATCTATACTTCAGTCCTCCGAGGCGACGGCCTTCATTCTTGCTGTCACTCACGCCGCACGACCCGTGATCATTTTCTGTTAGTTTTACAGCTCGTCCCCATACCCACCCCGTGACATTAACCCATCAC
The DNA here is from genome assembly GCA_006410935.1 of Redunca redunca. Taxonomy (NCBI): domain Eukaryota; kingdom Metazoa; phylum Chordata; class Mammalia; order Artiodactyla; family Bovidae; genus Redunca; species Redunca redunca. The sequence goes on from SJYQ01095550.1 coordinate 7,166, forward strand.
TGCATTCTGCTGCAGTGACTGAGATTTAAATCCAGTGGTGGGTCTCCTCTGAAAGCCTCCTTCCTTCCTTCCTTCCCTCCCACCCCTCTTCCTCCACCCTCCTTTCCTTCCTTCCTTCTTTCTTAAACTGAGCCTGGAAGACTTGCCTATGCAGTGTAAAACAATCAAGTGTGACGACTGAGCCTGGGTGACAGCAGCTCAGAGTCATAATCAAAACCCGTTTACAACAAAGTTAAGCCCCCATGATTAACCTGTTCTGGGAGAGCCCTTGGAGAAGCCTGCTGAGACGATGCCCAGCCTCTGTGTGGGGACTGGAGGCCAGGCTGGGAAGAAAGCCTCCCTAAGGTCACAAGTGATGGACATAAAGCTTAAGCTTGGCGCTCTGACTTCTGCGGTGGGATCATAGAGTTTTAGAGCTGCAAGGAGCAGTATATGTGAGTGTGTGTGTGTTAATCATTCAGTTATGTCTAACTGTTTGTGACCCTGTGGACTGTACCCCACCAGGTTCCTCTGCCCATGGGATTCTCCAGGCAAAAATACTGGAGTGGGTTGTCATTCCCTTCTCCAGATCTTCCCAACCCAGAGGTTGAACCTGAGTCTCCTGCATTGCAGGGAGATTTTTACCATCAGAGTTGTCCAAAGAGCAAGAACTTGTTTGTATGTAAAATGGGGCCACAATTCTGGTCCCTGCTTCCCTGCTGATTGCTGTAGAGATTACAGGAAACCACGGATTTGAGCATCCCTGGCCAGAGCTTGGGACCTTCCTGTCCCAGGCTCATCTGCTTCCACTGCCAGTCTGTGTAAGGAGAAAACAGCTCATGAAAACGGAGGCAAAGGTCTTTAGGCTTTCCCAAACTGAAGTGCACAGCTTCAGAGTTTGTTGTGTTTGTTTAAAAAGCAGATTTCTGGGCCCCATTCTGAACTCTGGAATTTTGGTCTGCAACCAAAAAGAAGACCAAATGCCTGTTTTTAAAAATCTCTGCTCCCCACCCCAAATATGATTAATGATGCACACCGCCTTTGAGAACCAAGGTTAAGTCAAGAATTATTCAAATATGAAAATTTAAAAAAAAAAAAAGAAATGTTCAAGTCAGCTATGAGAGGAAAGTGGAATAGAGGCCAAACGAAAACAGCACAGATGGTCCGTGGAGGCTTCTGTGTTGCCACAGCCAGGGGGGCAGGTTCCCTGCTTTCGGGGGATGAGGGTCATTGGAAGATGAGCATAAGTGTTAGAGGAACCACTGACCAAGACCACCCACTGGCCAGACAAGATAGAATCACTTGCATGCCTTATCTTAAAACAGGAGGTCCTGGTAAGTAACGCAAAACTCACAAGCTACCGGGGAAGAATTCGGGAAAGGTCAAAAGGAGTGAAGAGACACCAGTCCGTATGTCCTACCAACCCCCTGAACCCTTCTGGATGGAGTCCGTCTTGGCTGAGCGAGGCGCACGCCACCAGGAAGGCCCTTGTGGGAGTGATTGGCCAGAGACAGCCCCCAAACTAATCCCATCACCATAAAACCCAAGGCTCCGAGCCAGCTGGCAGAGCCATTCCCCAGGGCTCCCTGACCCGCCAGCTTTCCACCCAGGCGCCCCTTTCCAGCAACGCCTCTTGCTTTATCAGCAAGTAGTCTCTCCGGGCAAGTCATTTCCAACCATCAGACAGGAGCCCACCTCTGGAAGGAGTCCCCTCCTGCAACAGAAGGCTGGAGCCGGAGTGGGAAGCGCAGGGCACCCACGAGGGATGCATTCCAGGAAAGGAGAGTCTTGCACTTCTCTGTTCTGCTGTGGCACAGCCACGCTTTGGCTTTCCCGTGCTGAAGGCATGACTGAAGATCCGGAAGCCACTGTTAGGTTTCTCTCCCTTGCCTCGTGCTCCTGACCCGAATATATTCCAGTCAGGTCTGAAATCATTCCAATTAGAGGCATGGTTCCTGCGTTTAAGATAACCTAAAGTTATCCTAGAGTTGATCATAGCCTGAAGTGTATTATCAAGACTATACATTTTCTATAACACGGGGAACTCCGCTTAACACTCTGTAAGGGTTAGATAGCATCACTGGCTCAATGGACAAGAACTGCAGCAAACTCCGGGAGATAGCAGAGGGCAGAGGAGCCAGGCGTGCTGTGGGTCATAGGGTCGCAGAGTGTCAGATCGGACTTCACAACTGAACGACAGCAACAAATGAGAAAAGAATTTGAAAAAGAATGGATACTTGTATATGTATAGGACCACTTTGCTCTGCAGTTGAAACGATCACAACATTAATCAACTATATTCTAATATAAAAATTTAAAAAAACAGTAGGTCTTATGAATCCACCCAGACTCTGTATTTTATTTTTATGTTTTGTGTTTTTTTTTTTTCCTAGACTCTGTATTTTAGGAAGTTCTCCAAGTGATTGTTGTGTCTAATAGAATCTGAGAGCCACTGAAATACCAATCTGTTTTAGAGACAAGCAGATACTTCCCAGGAACATAAGCGATGAGCAGAACTCAGGAGTGGAGCGGCAGCTGACTGGAGAGTAAATGATTGCAGAGCCGTTTGATTAAATGAACGCACTCCTGGGAGCTGAGTTTTCATGGGGAGTGAAGTAAGGAGAGTGCGTGAGGGTGTGGAGCCCTTGGGGGGATGATGTTGCCATGACGGGCATTGGCCGGACCCATAAACTGAAGCCCCCAGACTCTTGCCTGTTGAAAGATGAGGATCCCAGAAGTGGGAAGGGAGCAGAAGGCAAGAAAATGTGAGCCAGCCCCCAAAGAAATACTTTTCAGGAGCTGATTCCTCGTAGGTTTCCTTTCCCTGGAGATCAGAGGCAGTTATCGTTGAATTATTTTCTGTTAGTGTCTGGTCTCGCTCCTTCTTGTAAACAGGGGAGAATAGAATCTGACTTCGTGTTGGATCGTTTCTTTCACTTTACTTTTGCTCTCGATGGCTTTTGTTAGATAGGATGCTGTATATAGCTGTAACCATACATAATGGCCTGCCTGGGGAACCCTGCCCACCTGTGAATGACTGCAGAAAAGAAGAAATTAACACATCCTGTCCCTGATGCTGACCGAGCCAGCAGATATTCTGCAAGACTTAAGCCTTTTGACTTCCTCATCTCCTCCCCACTCTATTTTATAAAAGAAACTGGCATCAAGACTCCGATAAGATGGTACTCTAGGACATCTTCTCGGATGCCTGGCTTTCCGAAAAAAGTCGAATGGAGTTGCTATTTCTTGCCTCAACACCCCATCTCCTGCCCTGAGCTTGGATTCAGTAACATTCTCACCTGGACTCCTTTTTTTGGACATGGTAGAGCTTCAGAGAAAAAGCAAGTCAGCTGAAGTGAAGGCCTTGGATGCTGTCCTGGGGCATCTTAGGTCAAAGTGACAGAGAGGAGGAAAGAAAGGTTTCCCTCCACTCTCCTAAGTTCTGCTGGAAACTGTAATGAAACACACACACACAAGACACATTTATTAACATGTATACCTTGTGTGCACATGGGGGATGTGTGCATGCTCAGTGGTCTCCCACTCTTTGGGACCCCCATAGACTATTGCCCACCAGGCTCTTCTGTCTGTAGGATTTCTCCAGGCAAGAATCCTAGAGTGGGTTTCCATTTCCTTCTCCAGGGGATCTTCCCAACCCAGGAATCAAACCTGGGTCTCCTGCATCTTCTCCTAAATCTTCTGCTTTGCAGGCCAATTCTTTACCTCCTGAGCCATCGGGGAAGCTCACACAGGCGGGGATAACCAGAGGGGAAAGTGAGTAGCTCAAAGAGGTAGCGCAGAATTCTGACCTACTGTCTTCAAAAAAAGACAAGAGAGGTGTGAGGGAGACTGCTTAGGGGGACGTAACCAAGAAAGGCATGATCCACAAGGGGACAGTTAAACGCAGACTTCTGTCAACACCTCCTCCATTGATAAGAGTGTCAGGATTTAGAGTTGCCATCCTCTTCCTGGCACGGAGAGGGAGACGCCTCTACAAATGGAGATTTCTTTCATAAATAGGAATTTCCCTTGCCAGAGGGTAATTGTGGCTCTGCCTTCAGAGTTTCTCCTGCATGTGCTGTTTCTCAAAATAGCCCTAGTGCCTAAGAGGCGTGTTTGGGGGTGGTATATTCTACCACTCTTTAGTGAAAGTCTTGGGAGAGTCACGCCCAGTAACCTCCCTTGATGTTTTCCAAAGGGCTCCGCTTGCCACGAGGAGGCACACCTGGAGATTCTTTGCATCCAATTTTCATAGATGATACTGGTCATTCAAAAGGAAATTTCGAATGCCACTGCTTTTTCTTATTTCCTTTATTCCCCATTGCCTCATTTCACTACAAGCATTGGCTGTTTGCTGCTATCAGGTGGGGGTAGGAGCCACCAACTTAAGGGGAAAGAAGGGGAGTGGGTACTTCTCCTAGAGGGAGCCTGTGGCGCCTGGACCTCTGCTTGTCCAAGGTCATTTTGATCTGCTCAAATGAAAGCAGCCGGGCACAGAGATTTACTCCCAGCAACCCTTTCGCCCTAATACTGTATTGCATTTCAGAATAGTATTCCTGCTCGCTCTTGGGCCATTCCTAATCAGGGCTGAAAACAAAGACTCATTCCTGTTCTTAGACCCACTGTGGCAATGAAATGTGATCCAGAACAGCCCCTTCAGAGGGTGCCCAGCCTGCTGCTACCTTTCTAATGCTTCTCCTCCAAAGACTGAGGGGTTCCCCCCAGGGCCCAGGACAAGAGCTACAGTCTGACCCCCACTGGCTGTCTCCCCACCCCTAGCACAGTGTGCAGCCAGCTGCTGATGGTGCTTTGCAGCTGAAACAACCGGCTGCAGGGGGAGAGAGGGATCGAAATTATAGACTCACGGAGCATCCGACTTCCCCAGCCGTTCAGTTAAACTATGAGCGCTAGGCAGGGAGTCAGGAGACCTGGGTCCAGGACTCAGCCTGACTGCTGAGTAGCTGGTGGTACAGCGAGGAAGACTCTCTATAATAACAATAGCTAGTGTTTACTCTGGGGGCTCTGTGGTAAAGAGCCTGCCTGCCAATGAAGGAGCTGCGGGTTGGATCCCTGGGTCCAGAAGATCCCCTGCAAAAGGAAATGACATTCCACTCCAGTATTCTTTCCTGGGAAATCCCATGGATAGAGGAGCCTGGCGGGCTACAGTCCATGGGGTCGCAAAAGAGTCAGACACGACTTAGTGATTAAACAACAATATTTACTCTGTGCCAGGCAGGTATAAGTTCCATATTAACTTCTTTGTTCCTCCCTACAGTCTCTAAAGTCAATACAATTATTCTACATGCTTATAAAATGAGGAAACTCAAAGAGGCCCAAATGAGGGGTTCAAAGTCAGTAACTAGCGAGTGATAGTTGACTCCAGAACTTGTGTTCTTTACTACTACGCACACTACCTTAGTTGAGATAGAAAAAAAGTATTTGCTGTCCTGTGAAATCTAGTGGCATAAAAGCAATAATATTTGTTATGACTCTGTTTCTAGGAGTCAGGGATCAAGGAATGGATTACCTAGGAGATCTGGTTGGGAGTTTCTCATGAGACTGAAGCCAAGATGTTGGCTGGGGCGGCAAGTTCATCTCGTTGAAATCATTCACGTCAGATTAAGGCTTGAACCCATGTGCCAGGTCTCGATCTCAGCCAAAACCTAGTTTGGGACTCAAACCCACGAGGCTGGTACTTGAACCCATCCAAAACCTACAGTCTTCTGACTGAGATCACAGACCACATTTCAGTACCTAATGAAGCTCAGATTCTTGATATCTCATCACAGAAAGAAATCAGTAAGAGACAGCGTGATAGGGTAAGAAGTGGATTTATTTAGTGCAAAACAGTCAGAGTGTGGGTCATTGCAGAGAGTTAATGTGGCCTTGAAATGTGGTGTGGTTAGCTTTTATGATCTGGGTAATCTCATAAGCTAATGAGTGGGAGGATTACTCCAACTATTTTAGGGAAGAGGTGGAGATTTCCGGGAATTGTGCCGCTGCCCACCTTTTGGTCTTTGATGGTTGGCCTTGGAACTATCATGGTGACTCTGGGTGTGTCGCTGGCTTACTGATGTGTTATAATGAGCATATACTGAGGATCAAGGTCTAGTTGAAGTTGATTTGTCCGCCATCTTGGACTCATATGATTCTATCAGCTTCTTTTGTGCCCTTGGTTCAGTTCAGTTCAGTCACTCAGTAGTGTCTGACTCTTTGCAACCCCATGGACTGCTGCACGCCAAGCTTCCCTGTCCATCACCAACGCCCAGAGTTTGCTCAGACTCATGTCCATCAGCTCGGTGATGCCATCCCTCCATCTCATCCTCTGCCATCCCCTTCTCCTCCTGCCATCAGTCTTTCCCAGCATCAGCATCCTTTCCAGTGAGTCAGTTCTTCCCATCAGATGGCCAAAGTATTGGACCTTCAGCTTCAGCATCAGTCCTTCCAATGAATATTCAGGACTGATCTCCTTTAGGATTGACCGGTTGGATCTCCTTGCAGTCCAAGGGACTCTCAAGAGTCTTCTCCAACACCATAGTTCAAAAGCATCAGTTCTTTGGCACTCAGCTTTCTTTATGGCCCAACTCTCACATCCATACATAAATACTGAAAAAACCATAGCTTTGACTAGATGGACCTTTGTTGACAAACTAATGTCTCTGCTTTTTAATACGCTGTCTAGGTTGGTCATAGCTTTGTAACAGTAGGGAAAGAGGCCGGGCACAACTTTTGGAAAAATGACATCACCCAAGGACACAAGATAAAGGATTAGAATCATATGGGACCAAGATGGCAGACAAGACTAGATCTTGATCCTCAGTCAGTAAGTGGAATGACACACCCAGATGTACCATGACAGTTCCAAGGCACTGTTAAAAGACCAAGGAATGGGCAGTGGCCCAGATCCTGGAAATCTCTGCCCCTTCCCTAAAATAGTTGGAATAATCCTCCCACTCATTAGCATATGAAATTCAGTTCAGTTCAGTCGCTCAGTTGTATCTGACTCTTTGCGACCCCAGGGACTGCAGCACGCCAGGCCTCCCTGTCCATCACCAACTTCGGAGTTTACTCAAGCTCATGTCCATTGAGTCAGTGATGCCATCCAACCATCTCATCATCTGTCGTCCCCTTCTCCTCCTGCCTTCAATCTTTCCCAGCCTGTAAAAACTAACCACGCCAAATTTCACAGCCACATTCGCCCTCTGCAATGGCCCACACTCTGTATCTGAATAAATCCATTTCTTACCTATCACTTTGTCTCTCACTAAGTTCTTTCTATGATGAGACATCAAGAACCCGAGCTTCGTTAGGTTCTGAAACCAGATAAAAATTCTCCAAGCCAGGCTTCAGCAATACGTGAACCGTGAACTTCCTGATGTTCAACTGGTTTTAGAAAAGGCAGAGGAACCAGAGATCAA
>SJYQ01095550.1:14925-28483 GCA_006410935.1 Redunca redunca
AGGAGACGACAGAGGATGAGATGGCTGGATGGCATCACTGACTCAATGGACGCGAGTCTGAGTGAACTCTGGGAGTTGGTGACGGACAGGGAGGCCTGGCGTGCTGCGATTCATGGGGTCGCAAAGAGTTGGACACGACTGAGCAACTGAACTGAACTAAACCATGGGTTTTGTCTGTATTCGAGTCCCAAGCAGGGTTTTGGCTGGGTTCGAGTCCCAGCACATGGGTTCGAGTCCCAGCACATGGGTTCAAGTCCCAATCTGTGCTAAACAGTTTCAGCTTTTCCTCCAAGGAGCAAGTGTCTTTTAATTTCATGGCTGCAGTCACTATCTTCAGTGACTTTGGAGCCCAAGAAAATAAAGTCTGTCACTGTTTCCACTGTGTCCCCTATGCCATGAAGTGATGGGACTGGATGCCATGATCTTAGCTTTTTGAATGTTGAGTTTTAAGCTGGCTTTTTCACCCTCCTCTTTCACTTTCATCAAGAGGCTCCTCGGTTCCTCTTCGCCTTCTGCCATAAGGGTGGTGTCATCTGCATATCTGAGGTTATTGATGTTTCTCCCAGGAAGCTTGATTCCAGCTTGTGCTTCCTCCAGCCCACATGATGTACTCTGCATTCAAATTAAATGAGCAGAGTGACAGTATGCAGCCTGTATATCGTGTTGTGTCCTCAGGGTCTGTCGTTCTTTCAAAGGTTGTACCCTGCCCCCTTCCTTCCTATTTCATCACAGCTGGACTGGGGCTGTGGGATCTGCTTCCAAGATGGTGCCTTCATGTGGGACTGATTGTTGGCTGGAGGCCTCAGTTCCTTATCACATGAACTCGCCACAGACTGAATGGCCTCGGGCTCTGGGTTTTCCCAGTGCAGGTATTCCAAGAGAGGGTGAGGCAGAAACTGAACACAGTGACTGACCCAGAGATGGTATGCACTGTTATTTCTACAAGATCTTATTGGTTATGTTATCCAAAAACTGAGTTTGCCTCTTGGTGGGTGTTTGAGCCAAAAGACACAACCAAGACAAAGATAGGGAGAAGAAAGAATTTATTACTTGCAGCAGGTAAAGAGAATACCTGGGATTTCCCCTAAAGCAGTGTCTCTCTGAACAACAAATTTGCAGAAGTTTTAAGCAAAGTGAACTTCCCTGATGGCTCAGTGGGTAAAGAATCTGCCTGCAATGCCGGAGACATAGGAGACAGGGGTTCTATCACTAGGCCAGGAAAGATCCCCTGGAGAAGGAAATGGCAACTCACTCCAGTATTCTTGCCTGGGAAATCCCATGGACAGAGGAGCCTGGTGGGCTACAGTCCATGGGGTCACAAGAGTCAGACAGGACTTAGTGACAGGGTTTTGTTTTGTTTTTAAGCTAAGGGTACATGCATATTCATGAAGGGGCTTGGGCAACAGAGGACAGAGTCCAAGCTTTAGTTGATTAAGTCACGAAGGTCAGAAAAAAGTCATTGTCACCCCTTAGGTGCCCTTGATCTGTGAGTACTTCAGACCAGTCTTTACCATTGAAGCAGAACTGGGAGTCTTTTACAACTGACATTATCTTTGTTATTATTAATTCTCTTGCTTGAAAATAGTCCTTTGTTTCTGCTTTCTTTTATTCTCTGAAGACCATTAATTACTGAGACCTGTTCAAAGGCAAGGACTGTGGGCAGGCTTAGATCACAAAATGGGTTAGGCCAAAAATGACTTTTTGGGATTTCCCTGGTGGTCCAGTGGTTAAGATTCTGAGTTTCCACTGCAGGGGACACAGGTTCGGTTTATCCCTGGTCAGGGGATTAAGATCCCACATCCCACGTCAGGTGGCACAGCCAAAAAAAAAGAGAAAGACTTTCATCAAGAAAGCTGGGCCTGGTTCTCTTTCTCCAAGGACATTTATCCTATCTGCTTACAGGTATGCAGGTCAGCCTTATTCCCTGTGGAAGGGAACTACACAGAGAGGTGAATGTCAGGGGGTGGGACTGTTAGGCGAAACACATTGGCTGAAACTGCTTACCCTGGCCAGGCACCAGAGTAACCATTTGCATGAGTTATTTTCCTGCAGGAGGTCCTGATAAGGACCACAGAACTAATAAGTCACCAACAACCGGAAGAGTTCAGGAAAGGTCAAAAGGAGATACCACATGTCCTGTGTGTTAGTCGCTCAGTCCTGTCCGACTCTTTGCGACCCCGGGGACTGTAGCCCACCAAGGTCCTCTGTCCATGGGATTTCCCGGGCAAGAATACTGGAGTGGGTTGCCATCCCCTCCTCCAGGGGATCTTCCCGACTCAGGGATCAAACCCAGGTCTCCCGCATTGCAGACAGAGTCTTTACTTCTGAGCTATCTGCCACATGTCCTACCTCGTCCCAGAATCCTTCTCGATGATATCCATCTTGGTTGAGCAATGTGTGTACCACCAGGAAGGACTCTAAGTCAGAATGACTGGCCACAGAAAACCCAGAAACTAATCCCATCACCATAAAACCCAAGACTGTGAGCCACGAGGCAGAGCCGTTCTCCTGGGTTCTTTACCCTGCTGCTCTCTGCCCGGGGCCCCTTCCCACTACAGTCTCTTGCTTGTCAGCTCGTGTGTCTTCTTAGACAATTCACTTCCAAATGTCAGACAAGAGCCCACTCTCAGGCCCTGGAAGGAGTTCCCCTTGCTGCGACAGGACCGCCGGGGCCATCCTGGAGGCTGGCTATCACAGATAGTAACATATATGAACTAACTGGGTGGTTGGGAGGATCAGATTAAGAGACTGATGTCAGCATGTGCAGTGAGTTTCCCAGGGCTGCTAAACCACAGAGACAGTGGCTTCAAACACAGGAAAGCGTCTTCTCACAGTCCTGGGGGCTGGAAGTCTAGAGTTGAGGCATCGGGTGAGCCCTGTGCTCTCTGATGGCTCTCGGGACACAGTCTTCCGTGTCTCTTCCAGCAACTGGTGGTTGCTGGCAATCTTCGGAAGTTTTTTGGTTTTTTTTTTGCTGCCCCATTGCATGCTGGATCTTAGTCCCCCCCACCAGGGAGCAAAACTGTGCCCCTGCGTTGAGAACATGGAGTCTTACCCATTAGGCCACCAGGAAGTCCCCACATGGTTTTCTTATAAGGACACCGTCACCTTGGATTGACATGTGGCAGTGGTCTAGTCACTTCAGTCGTGTCTGACTCTTTGCGACCCCCATGGACTATAGCTTGCCAGGCTCCTCTGTCCATGAGATTTCCCAGGCAAGAATACTCAAGTGGGTTGCCATTTCCTTCTCCAGGGGATCCTCCTGACCCAGAGATAGAACCCGGATCTCCTGCATTGCAGGAGGATTCTTTACTGATTGAGCCATCAGGAAAGCCCAGATTGGATTGAAGGATGACCTAATCCAATATAACTTCATCTTAACTTGATAACATCTACAAAATTCGGTTTCCAAAGAAGGTCACATTGACAGCTACCAGGTGTTAGGACCTCAATATATCTCTTTTTGGGGTGGGGGTGCTTAATTCAACCCTTGCACATGCTATGCAATGTATAAAACCTTGTACATAGGAATAGGCATTGTCTTAGATCACAGCAGTGCTGGTGGGAATAACAATGATGGGAGCCAGTGGTTAGAATGGTCAGCCTAGTCAACAGTCTTCTCATTGTGACAGCAGCGCAGGGACAATTCTTTAGGGCACTTTATGTTTCATTTTATTTTTTTGGCTACACCACATGGCATGTGGAATCTTAGTTCCCTGAGCAGGGATCAAGCTCACATCTCCTGCCTTGGAAGCTCAGATTTTTAACCACTGTATTACCAGGGAAGTCTCAAGGTCACTTTAAAAGTCCTTGATGTCTTGGCCATTTTCTCAGGTCCTCTCATTGGAACTTCCTCATGGATTCCAGTGGGTTCTAGATTCTGGCCACAGACTTTGTGTCTAACATTTCCCAGAGGCTCCTTCTACTCCAGAACCTCCTCTCCTGACTTCCCCACACATCTCCATGGCCCACGTCTCCTCCCTCTGTTTCTGAAGCCACAGTGTCTCTAAAAATCATCTCCTGGCAGAGTCCTGGCACCCCTCAAGAAATGCAGCTCAGTCCCTCATGCCTGGGCTCACCGACTGAAGCCAAACCCACCGCTGGTCAACATGCAAGAAAAATGCTGGCAGGGAAGGGATTTCCCGTTGCAGCTCTGCCTCTGATTATCCTCCTCCAGCAAATCCCTTCAGGACCCTTTCTACCCTAGCCTCCTGATTCCTCAGGCACATGTCTTCAGATGCACCCTGGATAAGTGTGTGCAAGAGGCAAGGTGTAAAGGAAACCCAGTCCGTCTCTGCCTTCAAACACGCATAATCTAATCAATGAGATCAATGACAACAGTCACTGAGATGCGGGGTGATGATCACAGAAGAGCACCAGGACCTTGGGTATGAAGACGGGAACTCCATGGATGCTGGGGAGAGGGTGGGGGAATCGGGAGAGGGTAAGAAAAGAGGTGAGGTCTGAGCTGGACTGGGAACAATGAAAGGAATGCAAAGGCAGGACGGAAAGGAATTCCAAGCATGAGAGGAGACCTGGAGGCTGTGGGGTCTTGGTGGGTTCAGAAAGCACCGAGTAACCCCTTGTGGCTCATGCCAGGGGACTCCCTCTGACGGCTCCTGGGAGAGGATCCCTCCTTGCCTCTTATTTTTATTTATTGTTTTTTCTTCGCTTGCCTTTTATAGCTCCGGGGTCTCCAGGTGTTCCTTGGCTGGTGACAGCCTCATTCTCGTCTGACTCTGGCTTCACGTGACCCGGGCCTCTGTGTCTTCTTTTCTGTCTCAAGAAGGACTCTTGTCACTGGCTGTAGGGCCCAGCCCAATTCAGGATGACCTCATTTCAAGATCTTTATCTTTTTTTTCCTGCCCATTCGGCAGGGCTTCCGAGGTCTCAGTTCCCCAACCAGGGACTGAACTCTGGTCACGGCAAGGTGAAAGCACCAAGGGCCACTGGACCTCTAGGGGACACCTGGATGTTTATGTAGGTGTCAAGATGTTTATCTTGATTATATCTGCAAAGACCCTTATTCCAAAAGTTCCAAGTGAAAGTATTTTTTTTTTTTTTNAACCTGGGAAGGGCCTGACCCACCCCAGACTGCTATCTGGATGGTTTAAGGACAATAACGTTCTGTGCAAAGAAGGCCTGGGGACGGGTGGTCAGGTGCCCTGGCTCCTAGCCCTGGCTCTGCCGCTCCTATCTGTGTGGTCTTGTGTGTACTTTCCTGTTCAATAACAAAATGAATCATGCCAGCCGCGCTCCTTTCACGGTCGTCACGGGTGAAATGAGGTTCAATAAGGTAGCATGCTTGCTAAGCTGTTTAATGCTCTTCAAATAAGTGTCGTATGTCATCTCTCTGAGCTCCTCAGAGTGCCACGAACCTCCTAGCTGCTTGACAAATATTTGTTGATTTTAATGTAAAGATTTCCTACCAACCCTAGAAATAGCTGCGCCTCCCAGCAACTCAGCCCCGTTCTCAGGACTGGTTACCAAGGGAGCCCATTGGGTCAAATTGTCAGTGGGGGACCATGGGCTTGGAGTCTGGTTGTTGTAAAGGGGCTTTCTTTTGCCCTGAAGTAGCCAGTGAATCGGAGAAGGCGATGGCACCCCACTCCAGTACTCTTGCCTGGAAAATCCCATGGGCGGAGGAGCGTGGTAGGCTGCAGTCCATGGGGTCTCAAAGAGTCAGACACGACTGGGCGACTTCACTTTCACGCATTGGAGAAGGAAATGGCAACCCACTCCAGTGTTCTTGCCTGGAGAATCCCAGGGATGGGGGAGCCTGGTGGGCTGCCGTCTATGGGGTTGCACAGTCAGACACAACTGAAGCGACTTAGCAGTAGCAGCAGCAGCCAATGAATAAGACTGGGTGACTCTTTCAGGGCATTCCTACCACTGAGAGCTTTGTAAACAAGCTACCCCCAAATGTAATAGCTTTAAAGCAGTCTTTGGAACTGAACGTTGTGTGGCTTGACAGGGTTCAGCTGGCCCCTTCTCACTCGGCCACGGGTTAGGGGCCTCTGTGCAGCTGTAACCAGGGAGCAGCCGGGGCCGCGGTCACCCGAAAGCCCCGCTGGATCGAATGTCTGAGGTTGTCAGGGCCTCTACCCCAGCAGCCTCTCTGTCCAGGGGGCGGCGCAGCTCCTTAAGTGGCAGCTCACAGCTCCAGGGCTTCCCTGGTGGTCAGGGCCTCTACCCCAGCAGCCTCTCTGTCCAGGGGGCGGCGCAGCTCCTTAAGTGGCAGCTCACAGCTCCAGGGCTTCCCTGGTGGCCCAGACGGTAAAGCCTCGGCCCGCAAAGCGGGAGACCCAGGTTTGATCCCTGGAGTGGGAAGATCTCCTGGAGAAGGGCATGGCAGCCCACTTCAGTATTCTTGCCTGGATAAAGGAGCCTGGGGGGCTATAGGCCATGGGGTTGCAAAGAGTCAGACACGACTGAGCGACTAACACTTTTCACTTCGCTTTTACAACTCCAAAAGCAGGTGGAAATGCACAGTCTTGGAACTTCTGTGCTGTTCTAGTGGCTAAGACTCTATGCTCCCAACACAGGGGGCCCAGGTCCCGTCCTTGATCTGAGAAGTAGATCCCACACGCCCACATCTAAAGATCCAACATGCCGCAACAAAGATTGAAGACCTTGAAACTAAGACCAGGTGTGGCCAAATAAATAAATTTTAAAAAAAGAAAGAAAACTGGCCAGTCCTCTCGAGAATTGGCTCAGCATCACTTGTGCCATATCCTCTCAGTCAAAGCAGCCACAAGGCAGCATGGCTACAAGCAGGTGGAGAAATGGACTCTAGCTTTCAAGAGGGGAGCGGTGTGTACACACAAGGAGGGCGGGAATTGAGAACCACCGTCTCTGACACAAGCTACCACCCAGAATAAGGGGCAGTCCTCATGACTCAGACTCCTGAGCTGCCCGGCTTCGACTGGCTGTTGCTATGACAACTCCTCCTTTGGAGGAGTGTGGGGGAACAGGGAGAAACCCCTCCATGGAGAACCTACTGGGCAGCCTTAGGCCCCTGCACCTGTCCCCCGGATGCTGCTGGCTTGCCCTGGGCCACGGGAATCCTCTAGAGCTCGGCCCTGGGGTACCAAGGTCAGAGCCACCGTTCAGAGGCCTGTATGTGGCCACCATCCAGCCTGGCCGCACGCCCTTGTCTGAGCACAGCCCTGACCTGGGAGTTGAATGGCTTCCTGGGGTGGCTTCTGATTGTCCGCTGGACAGCTGTGCAAGCAAAGCCCCTGTGTGGGGGCGGGGAGGGCAGCTTGAAGTGGAAGGGAGAAGCCGACCAACAATGCGTCATCGAGTGGCCGATCTCTCTTCAATAAAGAGCGTGTCACCAGGCCCCGTGTATTTGCAGTTCTCAGGCAACTGAGCCTTGCTCGGCCAGCCTCTCCTCCCATTTATTTCCCGACTACACCCCTATTCCTGGTCCTTGCGGTGGCTCCTGTTAAACTCTATGACATCCCCCGGCTTTCCAAACCCATGCTCGTCCACCAGCGGATTTCTCCCATCCTGTGTCCTTTGGTTGCCACCAAAATCTCTGCTTTCTCTGCCCAGCGAATAAAAAATACGAGACAGAGTTTGGAAGAAACAGGAAGATGGCTGAGGGTAGAGCACAGCAGGCTACCGCCTCAAGAACTGTGCGAAGGGGAGCCCAGAGACGTGATATAGCCTGGGCCTCATGGTCTTAGAGTAAATGATGAAGCTCAAAGCAATGGAGGTCTTTGGGCTTCCCGGGTGGCTCAGTGGTAAAGAATCTGCCTGGCAATGCAGCAGACACAGGTTCGATTCCTGGGTCAGGAAGATCTGCTGGAGAAGGAAATGGCAACCCACTCCAGTATTCTTGCCTGGGAAATCCCATGGACAGAGGAGCCTGGCAGGCTATGGAGCACGGGGTTGCAAAGAGTCAGACATGACTGAGTGACTGAGCACGCACAGGCAGCGCTGTGTTAGCTTCCAGGCGTTCAGCCCAGGGAGTCAGTTATTCTACATAGATATCTTTATTTTTTCAGATTTTTTTTCACCCTTCCCTTTTGACTGTAACTAACTCTGTATGCCCTGGGGGAGACATTGCTTCTCTGAACCTGTTTCCTCACCTGTAATGTGGAAATAATAAGAGCTACCTCATAGAGGGGCTTCCCTGGCAGTCCAGTAGGTTAGGAATCCACCTTCCAATGCAGGAGACGTGGGTTCGATCCCTGGTCGGGGAACCGGCATCCCTCATGCCGCGGGGTAGCTAAGCCCTTGTGCTCTGCGGCCTGTGCTCTGTAACAAGGGAAGCCTGCATGCTGCAGCAAAGACCTAGAGCAGTGAAAAAAAAAGAAAAGACTTAACCTGGCAGTCCCTAGCACAGGTCTGATACATGGAAGAAGGAAGCTAACAGTCATAGCCAGAGTCGCAGCCCTGCCCCCCAAACATATTAGGTGTTAAACGCTTTACATGGGTAATCTGATCCAAACCTCAGGGCTCCAGGAACCAAGGACTATTTTTATCTCTATTTTATAAAGCAAAGAAATTATAAAGCTCAGAGAGATTAAGTAACTTGCCCAAGGTCATTTGGTTAGGAAGTGACAGCAACTCGGAGACTTGAACCCATTTTTTTTTCCCAGAGCAGACTGATCCTAAGCCCGGTGGCGTCTCGCCAGGCTTCCTGCTTTTTCTCTAGACTCACATCCCCCTGCAGACGGGTCACTCCGTGTTCATCTTTTTAAGTGGCCTACCTTGGAGATTTATGGAGCTACAAACACGGGTTCACAGGGGAGGCATCTGATCAGGTCGAATTAAACTGAGCAAATTTCCCAGGGTCGGCATGGGGGGCTCAGTTCAGCAAAATTCTGCTTCCTCTTCCCCCATACACACTTTCCTCGGGATGTCCCTTGTAGTCCAGGGGCTAGGACTCAGCACGAAGTGCAGGGGGCCTGGGTTCGATCTCTAGTCAGGGAACTAGATCCCACATGCTGCGGCCAAGAGTTTGTGTGCCACGACTAAAGGTTGCGCATGCTGCTTCTAAGACTGGGCTCAGTCAAGTAAATAAGTATTAAAAAAACCCAGTCTGCAGTGAGGGACAGTCAGGCCCTTGGGGAATTCAGAATAGCTACTGCAGGTCCAGGGTTTAGGGAGGTCGGCTAGTCCTAAAGGCTGCTCTGACCTGCCTGGGCAGGAGTCTGGTGAATTACAGCAGGGGTCAGTAAACCACACAGGCCAAAGGCTGGTCCTCTGCCTGTTTTTATAAATAAAGTTTTGTTGGAACACAGCCACGGCCATGTGTTGGTGTATTGTCTGTCTACGTTCATGTTGCAGTGGCAGTGATGGAGACCATAAAGCCAAAAAATCAAAAACCTTTGGGACTTCCCTGGCGGTTCAAAGGCTAAGACTCTGAGCTCCCAATGGGCCTGGGTTCGATCCCTGGTCAGGAACTAGATCCCACATGCTGCAACTAAAGGTCCTGAGTGCTGAAACTAAGACCCGGTGCAGCCAATTAAAATAAATCTTTTTTTTTTAAGTCAAAAATCTGTGCTCTTTGGCCCTTTACAAAAAAAAAAAAAAAAAAACCCACTGGGCTCTGAATTAGGGAAGGCCTCACCCTGCCCTCTGCATGATGGTCTCTGTCTGGGCTGCTAGAGGCGATTCATGTTTTGAGTAGGAGCCTGTCTGTCGGAGAGGGGGTGTGGTGTCTCTCCAATCTGATGGGCTGGACTTGTTCAGGGTGAGAGTGGGTCGAGGTCTCAGCGGTGCTGACTCAGGACCCGGGTCATTTTTCACTCCTGCCCTCAGGCTGTCATTGGCCACTGGGCAGCTGCAGCCCCCAGCAGAGAACCCCTGGTTCCCTCGGTCCACCAAGTCCTGGGCAGCTCAGGAGGAAAAGACAGAACTTGCTCCCAGCACACGAAGAATTTCCGGCCCCTTGCCCCAAAATAACTGTGGCCGGAGCCTGGGGGCAGGAGGTAAATTCCAGAAGGGTGAGAACCGCTGTAACGTGAGCTCAGCTGTGACCTGGTGTACTCAGGGGCTCCGGATCTCCGCCATCCCACCTCCCCCTTCTTGAGAGTCATCCTGGGGACCCGCCCTCCCATCATGGGAAAATGACAGTGGGTGTGGACACCCCCTGTTAGGAACAACAGCGGTCTCCTTATTTGGTCCTCTTTCTTGCTCCTGAGGTCTCCTGGTTCTCCATGGACTGTGCCCCCAGCCGCTTTTCCAGACCTGGGAGAGGCTGTGAGCAAAGGAGGGCTTGTCCTGGGCAGACTCCAACCCCGTGGGGAAGTCTGCACCCCCACCCATGTGCAAGGAGCTCTAAACAGCAAATAAACAAGTACAAATGCGCACAGCCCCATTCCTCCTCGCCGCCTGGTAAAGGTGAGCCAGCCCGCGCTGTGCCCTTGGGCACTGAATAGTCAGCCAAGGCTGGCCCCAGTGTCTGCTGAGCTATCAGAATGCCCAGAACCTCCAGCTGCAAGCTGGCCTCTTGGGATGATGGCCCCGGCGCCCAGCCCTCATACTCTGGTGGGCTGCTGCCCTGGCGATTGATTTTTAAAAGATGTGTTCTGTGCTGACTCCACTCTGTTCTGCAGCATCCCTCTCTCTGGTACCACGGCTCCTTCCTGCAAGCTGGTCTGTCCAGAGAGCGAGGGAAAAGCATATGTCTCATACGTGGGGGCTTGCGGGGAGGAGGGGAAGGGGGGAGCCAGCCAACCACCTGGAGTCACGTCACGCCTCTGTCTCCAACCTCCCCTGGAACCCAGGTCCCCATCCCAGCCGATTTCATTGGCATTCTCGGACTAAAAGCATCCATTTCTGGGCCAAGTGACCCACACACAGGCATAGGAGAGCTTAACAGGGCTGGAAAGTTTTTGAAGACCCCAAAATACATTATTGTATTACCATATTTAGTTACTGTGAAACTTTACAAACTTTTGTTCAGTCACAAAAAGGAATTCATACTTGTTACAACATTCGAAATAAGATCAGAGTTGGCTGAAGATAAGACATGTCCTCTGACCCCCCTTCTCCACTGTCCCCTGCCACTCCCTGCAGAAGCCAGCCTGGGCTGTGTCTATCCAGATGTGCTTGCTCAGTGAGCCTTGCCACAGTTCCACGAGATGGGCAGGTCTGAGAGCGAAGTTGCCAGTTCACAGGCGAGCAACGTGGGGGCCCAGGTCTAGCATCAAGAGCAGAGGGCCTGGGAGTGGATGGGGCTGAAGGACAGCGGGGTCTCCAGTTCCAGGACGGTCTCCAGTCCAGGTAGGCCGTGGGGAGAGGGTGGTCCTAACTCCAGGCTCTGGACGGACCAGCGGGAGCTGCTGGATTCCACTTCCACTTCAGCTCTGCTCTTAGCTTCCGTGTTGAGTTACAGCTTTGTCTGTTCTAGAAACCAGGGAATTGGAGGGCAGTGTGAGCAGACTTGACAATCACGGAACAAGACCATGCAGACCCCCTCTCCACCTATAGAAGAAAAGATATGACCTTTCATCAAAGCTATTTGACCTTGATGAAAAACATGTTTGCAAGGGGTAAGTCAGAAGTGCTGTGATCATTTTGCTGTCAGAGAGTAAACACAGGGCTTCCTGGGTGCCCCAGTGGGTGAGACGCTGTGCTTCCACTTCAGGGGGTGTGGGTTTGTTCCCTGGCCAGGGAACTAAGATTCCACAGGCCCTGCAGCATGGACAAAGGATTTTTTAAAAACTAGAATGTAACACACCATGTGAACGTGAGCGCTCCATCACCTTGTGTTATCCAGGAGCTAGTACTTGCCTCTCAAGCACTGGGAGTTATTCCTTTCCATTATGGAGGTGGGGAGCACATATTCTAAAAACAGTATTTTCTTTCTCAATATGTAACATATTCACACAGTTCACAAGGTTCAAGTTATAAAACAGTGTCTAATGAAAATTCTTGTTCCTAAAGATACCCACAAAACCAGTTTCTTGGGTATCCATCCAGAGAGATTCTTTGGCACATTCAACCAGACAAGCAGATATATGGTTTTTTTCTCACCCCTTTTCACCTGAATGGTAGCATGATGTTTGATTCATTCATCGAGACTGGAAACCAGTGAACCCCGTAACCTGTTCTTCTGCTTTGCTTTTCTTGTGTCTTCCCACGTTACAATGTGTCTGAGCAGTGTTTCCATATCCATCCATCCATGGTTCTGATTCTTTGTCTGGGTGCTGTATTCCATCACCTGGGCATACCATGAGGGTGGACCTATGGAGAACACCTCCAAGTCTTGCCATTCTTGTAAGCAACACCACCTTGCTCGCTATCCCTTCTGCAAGATCCAGGACTTGGCTTGTTTTCTGTCGGCCAGCTTCCTGCTGAGTCACTCACGAGAAGGAAAGGGCAGCCGGCTCAGGTTATTCTGCTCCGGGAGCCATCTGAGCCGCCAGTCCTGGGAGGACCTCAGACTCTGGCATCCCCTGTGGGTGCCCAGCAGCATGCACTGGGTTATTGCACCTGCCAAACTGTGGACCCCTGGATCCCCTGGGAGAGATGGGGTTTGTAGATGGGGATCCGGTCAGATGTGCATGCCAACTGGGCATGCAGAGGTCCCAGCTAGATTCAGAAAGGGGACGTTTGGAAGTAACTAATGTGAGCAAAGCCCTAAGTTACAAGTGACAGAATGAGAGGAACCACGCTGGGTATGGAGAAGGAAGGATTTAAGTTGTTGGAAAGGATTTGGGGCAGAAAGGGTGGTGAGCCACGGTGAAGGAATCGGGGGGGATGTTGGGAAAAGATTCTCACTTTAATCTCTAAATGGGGACCTCCCTGGTGGTCCGGTGGTTAAGACTCCAGGCTTCTGTGTCAGGGAGTGCAGGTTCGATCCCTGGTCAAGAAATTAAGATTTGGCATGCTGTGTGGCCAAAAATGAAAAAAGAAGAAAGAAACGAAATCTCTACAGATATATCCTGAGTGAGATGCGCTCACCATCGGTTCCTCAGCTCATCATCACTGCAGGGTTAGTGCTGAGATCTGCCCGGATGGGAAGCAGGGGTGCCCCCTTGGCTACACACGGAGGATTCAGGGCTCTTGTGTGGCCACCTAGACATATGGGGAGGCCTAGGGACCCTCGCTGACCCTCTGAGTGGGTTCTGGGCATCTGTGGGCCAGCCCAGGTCACCTCACTGTCATTAGCTCATCTGGTAAAGAATCTTCCTGCAATGTAGGAGAATCCTGGGTTTGGAAGATCCCCTAGAGAAAGGATAAGCTGCCCACTCCAGTATTCTGGCCTGGAGAATCCCCACGGACAGAGGAGCCTGGCGGGCTTCAGTCCATGGGGTCACAAAGAGTCGGACATGACTGAGTGGGCAAGCAACTGAGCGCACAGCAACCTCCAAGACAGCCTAGACGTTTGGTTGGATTTTTGCTCACAGACTGGAAAAACCAGCCGGAGCCAGTGGCTAGATTGCTGGGCCCTGGGGAGTCTGCCACTATTTCTTCCAGGCCTCAATCAAAAGCAAATTTGCCCTGGAAATTGCTGAGGCAGAGGCATCTTCCTGGAGCCGTCTGAACAAGGTGCTGTCGTATAAGCCTAGGCCCTCCAGGGCATCCTGATTCC
>SJYQ01095551.1:0-16736 GCA_006410935.1 Redunca redunca
CTGAAAAATCAGCACAGATATTAGCTACTTCTCTATCCCATCTGTCCTCTGCTGATGATCCAGCCCTAGTCAGGGATCAGTTCTCTATCATCTGAGGACGTCTCGAAGAAACACAACGTCAGATAGAGGACTGCACTGCTATCCCAGGCAGGTGCAGCTTCCCTCTGCCCGAGAGCTGAAGGAGAAGCAATTCACACAAGTGGGGAAAGGCGTGGCTCCGTGGAAAGGTCACAAGAATGGCCGAGGCAGCAAACAGGGCTCCGATGCAGGCTCCCACCGGATGGGATCCACAGAGAACACGAATGTGCACAGCAAGTTCGCTCTCCAGAGGAAGTCCTGAGCTTGTTATTGTCACAGTTAGACAGAGAATGCTGTTTCTCAGTTATCCAAGGAAGAACAGTGTACATCCTCTGTAGATGAGTGTGTCTTCATGTAGTGGTTCATCGCAGCCAGTGTCAGCAAGCTTCCACTGCAGTGTATGTGTGTCTGTGTGCACACAGGTGTGCAGAGATCTTGATTTTCCCTTGCAAAATTTTGGCATGGGGGTAGGTGGCCTCCTTCCACCTAGATGGTTTCCAAGGCAGGCAATGGAAATGGGCTGACCCCCAGGGCCTGCAGGCAGGAGGGCACAGGTCCAGCTCCAAGGCTACCTTCCAGTTCCTGCCCAGCTGCTATTTACCAGGAGAGGTGGGGGGAGGGGGACATTCCCCCTGTCTCCCCCCACCCCCTTGCCCGGATGGGGCTGACTCCTCACATGGACTTGGAGTCAGTGTCTCTCTTGCTGATAAGCACCTCCAAGAGCCTCAGTTTCGCCTTGATGTGCTTATACTCGTTGTATTCTTCGGCCATTGGAGTGCGGTCTTCCTTCTGGACATTTCTAATGGAAACAAAGACAAAAGGGGCTAATGATCAGGCGGTGTCTCTCTTAGAGGATACTGTTTATCGGGTGAGTTATCATCGTGGAAATTTGCAGTTTATCGCCCCACAGAATCAGCGTTGCCAAGCATCACTGGTATCAAGACGAGCCGTGTTTAGACAAGCAGTGGAAGACAGTGTCCCCACATGGCACCATGCAACTGAGGTTTAGAGTCACTCTGGCATCTTGAAGAAAGACAGGATGGACTAAGAAACGTAGAAACTCTCTCTGTTATGGCTACATGTAAATTCACTCTAAGAGTCTCCATATACTGAAAGCCTTTATTTATACTTATTTCTCAGTTTTATATACTTCACCTACTGAACCATTCAATTTCTAATTAGTGATTGGTATACTCAATTTACAGGGTTAAAAAAAATAGTTAATACTACTTATTATAAAAATCAGTCTTGGAATTCAGCAATTGGATCAGAGAATACTAATAAGCTTTTAAAGTTTACTGAGTAATTTTATATGTATACTTTTATATGCACTAGGACTATAATTGAGAGATGATTACAGGGTGAGCACCGTGCTCGTGAATCTGTGATCTAATATTAATACAACCCGCAGGAGGACCTGAAGAAGCGCAGCTCTTCCCCACATCCTCAGCCACCGCGTGGTGCTGCCCTGCTGCTCATCTTACTTGGAAATGCACATGTCAGACATTCAAACACCAGGCTTCCTTTTCTTCTTACTCAAGAGCAAAAATGGGCAACGGGATAGCTTGGGGTTCATTAATTTTGCTCGGTGAACTGATTTTATTCCTGTTCTGTCTGCTCAAGGAAGGATCCTGGATGACTCCCAGAAGAGGGCAGGGAAGGGAAGGGGGTGTGTGTGACCCCAACCCCAGACATGCCCTTTGAGAGGCTTCGTTCGTGTCAGATATGAATCACACCCTGAAATCTGAAGTCCTTGACAGTTCTGAACTTGTATGATAGTTATTGATTCCCATCAATTCAATTTTCTTAAAACGTGCGCAAGTTACATAATTATAGGATGTCTGTGCATAATGCGATTATAAATATATGGAAAAAAATAAAACAGACAAACCAAAAATACGCTTGGAAAGAAGACTGGAATGAAACAAATCCAAATGTTAATCCTTTGGTCTGTCTTTGGTGTTGGAGTATTATTTTGGGACTACCCCAGTGGCTCAGTGGGTAAAGAATTCGCCTGCAATGCAGGAGACACAGGAGACGTAGGTTTGATCCCTGGGTTGGGATGATCCCCTGGAGAAGAAAATGGCAACCCACTCCAGTATTCTTGACTGGGAAATGCCATGGACAGAAAGGAGTTGCAAAGAGTGAAACTGCAAAAAATGGGCAAAATGGCATGCATGCATGCATTATTATTTTGAATGTTATTTATTTTATTTACATTTTTTAAAATATCCGACAATTCACAGAAAAAGAAAAGCAGATATTTAGGTATAAAAATTCATTGAAAAGTCATTATAGGACATATCCAAGTCAGAAATCCTAAAATAAATTTATACAATAATTGAAATCAACAGAAATATAGTAAATTTTAAATGTTAAAGTTAATTTTTATGGTATTTTAATTTTCCAATTCTTTTGAGAATTATGAAAGGGGACTTAAAGAGAAACTGTATTTATACTGTTTAAATAATTTGGATTACAATAAAACATTTTAAAATGATAAACTCAGCTCCAGTGTAAGAGAAGGAAACCTATTCTCTGTTCTACCCTGTCTTCTGCTGGGACTGAGTAACACATTCTGTGTGTGGTCACTTTTGTAAACACAGAAGACTATCCCACAAAAGGCTCTCTGACAACGGTAACATTATGTCTTAAAACTCACTGGTACCCTATCAATCAGGCTGCCTTCCTGCTTCTGGTGTATTTCTCATGACTTGACAACTTTGTTTTTAAAATGAGCTTAAAAACCAGCAAGGTCTAGAGGACCCCTTTTCCTTATTCCTCCTTCAAGTTTATTAAGGTTAGAAAAACAAAAACAAATCAAAACCAGTGCTGTCCACTAGAAACTCAGCTTTACGCTGCTCCTCTTAGATTAGAATTTGATGTGACAGGTTAGTTTTAGAAATGTCAGCTGAACCTGTATCAGTCTTGGATATTAGCCAAGGAGCGTTTCCTCCTGAAGGACCACACACACCTCACCATCTCACAGTAAACCTCGAAGGAGCCCTGGGCACACAGCCAAGGACCAGGTGATAGGAAGCAGGGAGGGTGGTTCCCAGGTGGGAGGCTTTGCACAGACGCGACGGAGAAAAAAGAGGGCTGCACGTGAGGAGGAGGAGGAGGAGGGGAAGACAGACAGGCACTGACCTTCCATTCTGCCTGAAAAAATTGTCTTCAAAATCACGAAGTTTCTTTCGAATCCTTTTCTTTTCTTCTCTCATTTCCTGAAGGTGTTCCAAGAGTTCTGGTCTAAGAGGGGCAGAAAATTTTCAAGAAAATTGAGTTAAATCTGAATTGTTATAAATATAGTGATTGTGCAACTAGATAGGGGTTGTAGAGAATGGGAAGAGCGCATAGATGCAGGAGCTGTTGAGGGAGCTATGGGTCACAGAAATGGATACCAAAGCTTCCGCTACGTATAAATTCTTCAGGCTTGTGAAATCCCAGGGCACTCTGTTATGTTTTGCTTTGAAAGAAAGAATGCCATCTGTACTCGGTGTGTATTAAATGGCAAGCTGTGACACACAGAAACAGGTCCCTTACAAGAGACCTTCCCCTTGTTTAAGCAAGATCTCAGAGGCTCCCTCAGATAACATGGGATGAAGCTTCTAAAAACACTGAGCCAGGAGTTAAATAAACAAACAAACTCTGTTTCATCCATAGAGATACACCCGAGGCAAGTCATTTATGTTTTGCCATTAAGTACAAAGGGTAAAATAGTATTTCAGAAAGTTATTTTCATCATAACATTCTAGTAACACCACCAAAACAACATACATTGAAGCAGCATGGAGATTTGAAAGTCCGGTGTCCTGGCTGCATTTTGATGGTATTTTATCATCCATTGGGGAAATAAAACCATCAGCGTCATCTTCAAATTGGTCCAGAAAGCAACGTGCACTGAAATCGGTTTTCAGGGTGACCATGAAGTCTGGCTTCGTGTAGTTATCGTCTTCTGAACCCTCCTCTTCTTCCTGGAGATACACAGCAACCCTAATAAAAATCTGATGACTTTTTAAGGCTCTCTTTCATTACTAGTATCATTTCATAGTCATTTAATTATCCAGACCCCATACAGTTTCCTCTACATATCTATGTTTAGCAACACATTTGCACATGATGGATATGCTATTGGATATCTATACATACACAGAAATTAAGACAAACACAAAACACAGCTACTCAATGGGGGGAAAAACTATAAAAAATTAGTATACAGTACAATTAACAGTTGTCAAGGCCGAGGGTAGGAAGGAAAAAAATCATCAGAATTTATACCCAAAATCAAACAAAGAAAACGAACCTAAAAATTCTCAGCACTGTGACAATACATAGTAAAATTCACCAGCAGAAATCAGTGCTTTAAAGTTTTCACTACTTATGTGTCTCAATAAGTTTTATTAAGCTAGGAAGAATCTCAGAAATTCAACAATACATCCTTTCTATATAAAAGGTGAGGTTATGAAATATTTGTGGTTGCTTGATAAACAAAATTTTAGGAAACTTTTGAGAAGATGAAAACATTTACCTTTCCATTACTGGACTCATGAAACATTTCTTTTTCAAAGAATTTCTAAGGGCCACAGCTGTATTTTTCAGCATCC
Organism: Redunca redunca; assembly: GCA_006410935.1. Classification (NCBI taxonomy): domain Eukaryota; kingdom Metazoa; phylum Chordata; class Mammalia; order Artiodactyla; family Bovidae; genus Redunca; species Redunca redunca. The sequence continues at coordinate 4,683 of SJYQ01095551.1, forward strand.
AAGACTCTAAGAAAAATGTGATATTCTCTACCTTGATAAAAATGTGGTTAGAAAAATAATGAGGTCAGATGACAATATGCTGGTGTCAATTTAAAGCTACATGAGTCTAAGAAATGATGTCAGAGTCTGAAATAATTCACTGTCAAAATGTACAGTCAGACCAGAAAAGAATATCTTAATATCTTGAGAAATTAAAAAACTTGGTTAGGCATTCAGCTACATGAACAACAGGATCATAACATCAGTTGTTAGGTAAACTGATGGCTTCAGGGCCAGTGCAGCCAATGGCTGCCAGGAGGAGTCACTGCTCATGGCCAAGTACACGATTCAAACTGTGCGCTGATTCTCTGATCATAGAGTTTGGTATGTTTACGGTGGTGCCTCTGAAATCATGGGAATGAATAAACAAACAGGCAAAGGCAAAGGACTGTTACACAGCTACAATGAAACTACTGTTATGAAGACATGACGGTAAAGCTGGCAAAAACTAGGTGGCCTTCCTAGATTCTTTCTGCTGTCACTTCGGATCTTCAGTTTCTTTTCTTGATCCATGGAAGTAAAAGCTTCATTATTAGTTTCTAAAAATTAAAATCGTTTTAAAATTTACATGGTAAAAGTGGCTTTCCCATTAATAGTTGAAAAGTTTCTCTTTTTTTGTAAGGAAGTGGCAGGTCCCATTTACATTGTTTTTCTAACAATTGAGTTAATCACGTAGGGTACCTGGCCAGGTATACCTGCCACATGGACAGTGCCAGCCTCTTTCCCCTCCCTTCCCTGGTGGGGAGGGAAACCGGGTGGGATCTGGGATCGTTCACCTCTGTCCCTGAACTCGGCCAATGTCTGCCTGTATTAGGTGTTCAATAAATGCCTGTTGTTTCAGTAATTCAGCTTTAAAAGAGAAATACAAATTTCTATTAAGAGTATATTAGGGAATTCCTTGGCAGTTCAGTGGTTAAGTCCATTGCCTTCCAATGCAGGGGGTGCGGGTTCAATCCCTGGTCAGGGAGTGAAGGTCCCACACCCCTCGTGGCCAAGAAACCAAAACATAAATTAAAAAAAAAAAAAACAGAAACAATATTGTAACAAATTCAGTAAAGACTTAAAAAATGGTCTACATTAAAAAAAGTCTTTTAAACAAAGAGTATACAAAAGCCCGTGTGTGTGTGTGTGTGTGTGTGTGTGTGTGTTATGTTAGTTGCTCAGTCGTGTCTGACTCTTTGTGACCCTACAGACTGTAGCCTGCCAGGCTTCTCTGTCCATGGGATTCTCCAGGTACAAATACTGGAGTGGACTGACATTCCCTTCTCCAGAGGAACTTCCCAACCCAGGGATCGAACCCTGGTCTCCTACATTGCCCGGGTCAGATAAGAAATGAAGTCAGGGTCCAAGCTTTACCAATCAGATCCCAAGGTCTTGAGAGAGCTCAACAAAGGGAAACTACATCCTGCACAGAAGGGAGAATCAATGTTTCCGGAGACAAAGCTACACAAAGCTATTCTCAGTAAGCTGTGGAAAACACAGGGAAAAAGAAACAGCAAAACGGATCTTCAGATTATAAGACCATCAGGTTGCTGTGGATACTGAGTAGATTCTAGAAGGCATCAACATCTAGATAACATGAGCAACTGAAAAGAATCAGTGATCGACAGTGACTAACACTGGTTTCTTGAACACAAATCAGGAACGCTAGCCATTTTTCCTTTTTTGATAGGATTGGCAGGATATCTGGATTTCAGTAAAGAACGAAGGACAATGATTGTGAAAGGAAAGCTCACTGTGAACGTTTATGCAGAGTGCCGCGGCAACGTTGATGTGAATCTGCACGGAAGCCTCGAGCCAGGAAGCTTTTCCTGACCCAGCCTTTTCAGTATTTATCAACCACTTGGATATGGCACCAAAGATAGTCACTAAATGTGTAAATGACACAGTGGGTAAGTGTGTTAGAATATATAACCTAGATGTAATCTATTTCATAAGTCTGGGATAGAATGAAAAGTAAGAAAACGGAAGACTTCAAGGTCCTATAATTAGACTACAAAATAAAAAATCTGGACGCATGGACACCAAGTAATCCTTGGAAAAGGAAGCTGGCGTTACATAAATCAACACTGAGTTGGGGCCACAGGCCATGGCTTTCAACTGGGAGTAGGTTTGCCCCCTATGGGACTTTTGGCAAAGTCTGGAGGCATTTTTGGTTGTTAGACTGGGGTGGAAGAGGCCAGACCCCCCCACAACCAAGAGTTATCTGGGACAAATGTTTACAGCACTGAGGTTGAGACATCCTGCCCTAGAAAGACTGAGATGAACTCAGGGCACGCTGACAGTCACTCGGGCATAGACTTGGTCATCTAGATCCAGGTCGGGGTCAGTCCTTGGCCCACTGTCCTGCTAACCCACTAGAATAATATTCAGTTCTGGGTTTCAGTTTTTAAGAGGGATACAGATAGACTGGTGTGTGTGTAGAGAAGGTCTGGAGCCCATATCACACAATAAAGAGTAAGAAGAACATGGAGGAAGAGTGTTCACAGGGTGTTGGTGGGAGTGAGCAGGGCAGATGGCTATAAATATGGAAGAGCTCTCAAGGAAGAAGCTGTATGCTTAGTCCACATTGCTCTGGAGGTAAAACTAAGCCCCTAAGCAGAAAGTCATACAATAATAATTATTTTCATCAATTATGACATTCTGATCCCTGGGTCGGGAAGATCCCCTGGAGAAGGAAATGGCAACCCACTCCGGTGTTCTTGCCTGGAGAATTCCACGGACAGAGGAGCCTGGCGGGCTACAGTCTAGGGTCGCAAAGAGTTGGACACAACTGAGTGACTTTACTTCACGACATTTTATAGTTATTAAATGTATACATTCTAAAATTACATATTGTATAATTACTATATTGTTTTTGATCATTTAAAAAATGGTAGTTATAAAAACTAATTAGTTTTTAGCTATTTCACACACAGCTGGTGTCTTCCCATAAGCATTTAAAACCAGGGACAGTTTTCAAACAGTTTAGATAAATCTTCTCTGCACATACAAACAGCAAATTCTAAAATGTATCAGAACTGCTGAGAATTAATACAATCCAAATTCATGCTGATAAACATGGCCAACTGGGACAAAATGAACTAAACGACAATGTTATTTTCAAGAGCAATGTAATCACTGCAAAATTATCTGAAATTTTGACCATCATGAGGGCCAGTAGAAGAGCCATGGCCAAAACATAGTTGTGAAAAAAATAAACCAAGCTAAGGATAAGATTTGGAAGGACATCCTCTTTTAAAAAGAGCTTAATTCATTTATCTACCATTTGTTTCATGAGGTAATTATTAAGTGTCATATTTTGGATGTGTTAGAGAACACATTTTTATCTAGGAACAGTTTAGCTCAAGCTTCTAAGAGAAATATGCTGGTTTTCACACACACAATCACCCACATTTCTTCAATTACGGTGATTTAATTCTTGTGTGAAACGATCAGCTAGACAAAATTTGTCTTATTTCACTAACATCAAGTCTCATTGTGAGAAAATGGCTCTAATTTTGAAGATACAATGGAGCAAATTTGCCTAAATTTCACTTTTGCAGAATTTTTTTATAAACAAGTTCTGTTGAAAAGAATATGGATAGGGAGCACAATCATTGTCTAACACCTTAAAGTGAGGGCTATGAGGTAGTTAAGCTCCCTGAGAGGTAAAAAAAGAACAGAGTAAAGAGAAGGGACAGCTTTGTAGCTTCTGGTTCCCTACCTCAAATACAGTGGAAGAACCAGGCAAGAAAATGGAGTGGTTCTCATGGGAACAAGGCCCCCACATTTTGAAATAATTATTTCTAGGTTCTTTAAATAAATGACACCCCAGGATTGAGGCTGCCACAGAAATATGACAAAAGTGAAACTTGTAAAATTCACTTCTCCGTGGAGTTTTACTCCCCTTTCTGACTTAACTGCTAAAAAACAATCACTGATTTAAAAAAATCTTTGTCTTTTCATCTCCAGAGCCCTGTGTATGGCAGTCAGTGTGTTCCATTGTCTAGAAACAAGAATATGAGAGGTTGATTCTAGTCCAGGCCAGTTAGATCTCTACAACTCTCTGGACACAGAGGGTACCCCCCATTCGAGCAAAAAGTAGCCACTGAGGACAAGGTTTATCTGCATACAATCCTTGATTACTGCTGGGGAAAAGATTAGAGCGTATGTTCTAGCTGACTGCTTGTCACAAGCCTACATTCACAGATCAAGAACAGATTATGAAATTAGCACCAAGGACAAAATGTGCCAGGGGGGAAGGCAAGAGGACAGACGAGAGTGGGTAAAACTATACCCGCAAGTCTGTCAAAGAAAAGTAAGGTTTTTGTCTATAAAATCATTATTTTTTTTTATCACATGCTACATATATTGCCTCTGTTAATTTTGTGTTTTCTATAAACTCAGGAAACGAGATTTCTTTTTTTTTTAAGAAAGTTATCCAATAAGTTATTTTGACAAAATTTCAGAGTACAGAAAATCCATTCCTCCAACGAGGGGAAACAAAACGAAAAACACTGTAAAACAAGACAGAGCCCCACAAGCAAAGTATAAAGCAAACAAACANGAAAGGCAGCTTTCTTCAAATACACCTGACTGAGGTCCCTAAACCCTCTGTTTGTCTGAACAAATACACTGTTAAAAGACATATAAGGACCACATCTTGGGCCTAGAAATAAACAAGAAGATACAAAGCAGGAATAGAAGAGCAGCAGCTAAAAAGAATGATTTCAGCAACAACATAAAAGTGAGGCCGTGCCTGCTGGCTAGAAAGTCTAAAGGCCAACAGAGGAAGCCCCCAGGGTCCTAGGAGTTGAGAGCCCTGAAACCGAGGCAGAGGTCCCCCACGAGATGGACAGGGCATGACCACTACCCCCGCAGCTGGGCTGGCATCAGGGATGGGGCAAGCTGGCCAGTGCCCGAAAGGCTTTTTCCAAGACCTGAGAGCCAGTCGCTGCTCCCTACTCTTGACAAAATCCCAATTCAGAGGCCAAAAGCTGCGAAGTCCAAGGATGGTGGCCCTCCCTTTTCTTTACCTCACTCTTTCCTACATCTCCAAAAAGAAGCGGTTCCCTCTCTTGAGTTCCTTACAGGATTTCTCCCTGGGTATGACTCCAGCAGGGCGGATCTCCGTCTTGGAGGCAGAGCGAAGAACACTAACCAAGGCCCCTAAGACCAGAGAGGCACTCTGTGTGGAGGGGCCCTGGGGGAAGCACAGCCGTTTCCCGGATGCTCTAAGGGAAGTAAGGGGAAGCTGACCCAGCATGTGTAGATGGAAGCATACGGCCAAAGCTTGTGCACCTAAGAGGGGGAACAAACTGTCAGCTTCAGATTTGCTCATTTTTGGCAAACGTCACCTCCGAGGTCTGATAAATTTTTCATCCCTCAAGTTTAGGGGCCACTGATATTAATGGCAGGTACAACTACGAAAGACTGTTATTTCGTGAGAAGGCAAGTTAGTGCCCTAATAATATAGCCAGGAAGTCAACAACCGGGCGTGGGGTACTCACAATGATGGGGATGGTGCTGGCTCGGGACAGGATCTGTTTGACCAGGCGGTACCTGTCGTACAGCGGCTTCATAACCTGACGCTCATTCTTGCTCACCTGAAAGCAAGAACAGGAGAGCTGAGAAATCTGCTCCTGTTGGCCATGCCGACCGAGAGAAGAACAGGAGATTCAACTGAAGACTCACCGCTTTGTAATATTTATTTAAACTGATACCATGAGTCAATGAAAAGCTAAAATATCTACTTTGGCTGCAAATCACTTGAAATCACTGCCTCAGAAGTATCACTTTTCCTCAAAACTGTGATCCTTATTAATTGTTAGTTTTCTATTTAAAATTCTGGAACGTTCAGAGTTCCAGATGATTCATTATTTTCTAGGTCCTGGGAAGAAGAAAGCATGTATTAATATTTCTATTATACTACTTACCTTGCGGTTCTGTGATCATTTTTTTAAAAATGTCTCTCTTTCCTATGGAACTGTGTGGTGTTTTTAGGGACAAATGCAAGCAAACAGGGTTTCAAGGAATATATGCTGATAGAATACGTGGATTCACTCATCTCTGTGTCCCTAATATCTGGCTCAGGGTCCAAAATGTTTAAAGGACAGACTCTAATAGTGAGGAGAAATCAAGCCCAGCTCCCTGGCATAGAATCTGAAGCCCCATCACCTCCTCCCCATTATAACTCAAGCTCCGGAAGGAAACTAGGGAGTGTCATGCCTCCTTGCCTAGCTCCCTTTGTCTTGGAGTGGCCTCCTCTCTGCTCTTTGGTTTGGTAAATTCCAGATCAAGAGCCACTTCCCTCCCTGTGCAGCCTTCTTCCGACACGCCCCATTCTGGGAGACCTGTTCATTCTCTCCTCTGAGTCACCTAATACAGCCTGTGTGTATCTTATAATTCACATATGCTTTGCTATGGATGGAATGTTTATGTTCAACTCACCTCCCTCCATGCCCATGCCCCGACTCCCAATTCCTAAGCTGAAAATGAATCCCCGATGTGATGGTTTTTGGAAGTGAGGTCTTCAGGGAGTGCTTAGGTCATGAAGATGGTGCCCTCGTGAATGGGATTAGTGCCCTTATAAAAGAGACCACAGAAAGCTCCCTCACCCCTTCTGCCATGTGAGGACAGCAAACCGATGGCTGGCTATGAACTGGGAAGTGGGCCCTCACCAGACACCAGCGCCTTAATCTTGGACTTCTAGCCTCCAGAACTGTAAACTGTTCTGGTAACTATTTCAGTGCCTGATATGATAAAAATAGCCCATAAATGTCTGCAAAATGAGTGAAAGAATATTTCAAATATAGACAGGCATGCCAAATTCATAAGTATGCATTTCTTTACTAAAATGGAATAAGAGATGACGTATCTTTGTTTCAAGTTTGCTGTTGTTCTTCTGCATTTTATTTCCATTGTACACATAAGGCAAGGCTACAGATATGAGGAAGGGCAGCAGTATTAGCTCTGACCAGCTCTCATAATTATGGGCCTTCAGCTTTGAAGACAAGTCTGGATAATGCATGAACTGATCACCCTTTGCTACCTGTCTTTTATTTGCCTTTCTCAAAGTGATCAACAATAAGTGAACCCTGGATAAATCTCACAGGCCAAGATAGGATACTGCCAATCTTGTGGTGTTTATTTACTGTCATCTTGCAGATTCATTTTCTGCCATAAGCAATAACAATAACTTATTTCCATCCTTTTCTGTTACCAAATATCAAGAGGTGGCATTTTCTTGCTTTTACTATCTGTCATAGTAAAAGGAGTTTTACATTTGGTATTTCATAAAGTATGACTGTTAGAACTGGAAGGGAACATAAGAACTATTTCATACAAAAAAAGAAAAGAGTGAGGATCAAACCACAGGTATTACTAGAACGTACCAACCAAAATGGCTAATGTGAAAGACAGTGTCCAGCGTCAGAAATAATGCTGGGCAACTGGAATTCTCTCTCAGTACTGGCAAGGCTGAAACACTTTGGAAAATTATTTGGCAGTATCTCCTAAACATATGACTCATCAATTCCGTCCTTAAGTACACACCAAACAAACCTGGATTAAAGTTTACCAAAAGAAACATATAAGAATGTTCAGAGCAGCACTATTTATAGCACCACCGAACTGGAAACCATCCATATGCCCAACAATGGTAGAATGAATAAGTATTTTAAATTTCCCAAACTGAATACTACACAGCCATGAAAACGAACGAATACGGCTATATGCAGCGTTAATCTCACAAAAATAAAGCCAAGCAAAACAAGCCAGGCATCTAAGAATATACACTGTAAGGTCCTAATTATATAAAGTTCAAAAATAAGGAAGTCAAATCTACAAGGTTAGAAGTCAAGTTTTTGTTGGTGGGGTGGAAGGTCATGGTATTGACTAGAAGGGCTTTCAGAAGGTTGGCCATTTTTAAATTCTTGATCAGGATGTTGATTACATGGATTTGTCTACCTTGTGAAAATTACCAAGATATATAATTAAAATTTAGGCTCTTTTCTGTACTTACACTTCAAGAGAAGTTGAACGATAGCCACAAATAAGTGTGAGAAATAGAAATAAATGACTTGTATAATCTCACGTGTAAAATGACAAAATTTAGGAGTGGAACACATGGAATAATTTTTTTTAATACAAGATGTACCCACTAACTGCATATGGGATTAAGGTACATCCTAATTGTCAACATATGACATGTGGTGAAATATTACTGTGTAAGACAAACAACAGATATTTAGTGACCAAAAGACATATGAAAATAAAAATAAGGAGCCAGAACTTCCCCACCGAGGAATAGCACCCTATTACTATATCTGACTCTAGAACAACATGGGTTTGAACTGCATGGGTCCACTTACATGCAGATTTTTTTCAATAGTAAATACTGCATTACTACACAATCTACCACATGGTTGCATCCATGGATTCAGAATGTTGGATATGGCAAAACCATGGAGACAGAGGGCTGGCTCTAAGTTATACTCAGATTTTCAACTATTCTGAGTGTTGAACAATTCCCAACTCCTGCATTATTTCAAGGGTCAACTGCAGTTGCTTCACTGAAACAGTTTTGGATTGTGAAAGGAGACTTTGGATTTTGGAAGGAGACTTACTGCTAAAATTAGCCCGACATGGAAAATTCGACAGAATCAATTTTCTAATTCTTTGTTCGAAAACTAAATTTCCTAGTTAGAGTAGCTGAAGAGGATCGCTGGCTTACACTAATATTTGGCTTTGGTGCCACTTAGTCACTCAGTTGTGTCTGACTGTTTGTGACCCCCTGGACTGTAACCAGCCAGGCTCCTCTGTCCATGGGATTCTTCAGGAAAGACTACTGAAGCGGGTAGCCATGACCTCCTCTAGGGGATCTTCCCGACCCAGGGATCGAACCTACGCCTCTTATATCTCCTGCATTGGCAGGCAGCCTCTTTACCACTCGCACTACCTGGGCAGCCCATACTTGGCTTTTAACACTGATATTTAGATTTCCTGTGAATTGCTCCTTTTAAAAATTAATGACCCTCAGAACTCTGCTCAATATTATGTGGCAGCCTGGATGGGAGGGGAGTTTGGTGAGAACTGATACATGTATATGTATAGTGGAGTCCCTTTCCTGTCCACCTGAAACTATCACAACATCGTTAACTGGCTATACTCCAATATAACAGTTAAAAAAATTAATGATGTTTAGAACTAATCACCTGTGAGAGATCTGATAAAATCCAGTTTTTGACTATGAAGAGTCAAAACTCATCATGATACCATCAGTCAGTGTTGGCATTTGATAGATCTACCTAAACACCAAAAAAAAAAAAATCAATGATCTTTAGGTCTGGAAAGAATACCACTTGGTTTATACTAGAATTATTTTCATGATAAATGCTGTAAGCCAAAGGCATGGTAATACTGAAACTCAATACAACTTTCACCCATTATCAAGCCAAGTCTCATGTAATTATCAGTGCTGGATTTGAGAGTAGAGCCAAAACCTAACCAACAGTTAGAGAAGCAAAGCAGCAGCTTGGTTGAACTGTTAAAAAGGGGTGCTAATATTAAGTGGACCATGGGAAAACTGCTCAGAAGTTGACATCTTTTATTCTCCAGTCATCAGCTGCTCAGGGATTCCACTAAAACCAGTAACAGGCCTTAGAAGGAGCCAGTGAAGTTCTCAGAGCCTCAGTTTCTTGATAGGCAAAGTGTAGAATTCAGATTAGAAAATCTTTATGATCCATAATTGTTTGAAAATGCCCTTAGGCCAAGCATACAGTATACTGGTTTTTCAACGTAATTTCACTCTTCCTGCTTCAAGTCATTATTTAATTTTTCATTTAAGGGGTACTTCTGAATGGCTTTCAATGTACAGGAATAGGGTGAAGACTAAAATGTATTTTTGTACACAAGTCATGACAACATCAAAATCTAGATACGCAGATCTAATGGATTTGAAAGCAGCACCTTCCACTAAATCTTTGTTTTCTGATGCAAAGACATCTTCATCTACTGTTCTCTTACTATTCTAATTAGTTGCTGTATAAGTCTCAGATAATACATCAAAGTACAATGGGAACACCAGCCAATATTATAAATGTTTAATTAAGGGCAAGTCTCAGACAGAAATCACAAAAGCCTGATTAGGTGAACATATTTATCTTTTGTGATGGTGTTCCACTCAGCCTCATGTAAAGCTTCTCTACAGAAATACTGATTTGGTTGCTGTTAGCTGAATGGTGTAACAAAGGTGAAACATAAAAAGAAAGAAGTTTCTGACTTGAAGAAAGAGATAACATTAGCACCATGGAATATTAAAATTAGAAGGGTCTTACTTTGTAATATGATAAAACTAAGCTCTGGAGAGCTCTCAGGAATGATCTGCTCAAGGCAACTGAGCTGGTTCAAGAACCCAGGTGGACTGACTCCCAGTCCAGTTTTCTATACATTAACAAATAAGCAAGACAGAAGGAGGATCTTAACACAGTAACCACAACACATACCAAAGATGTCATAGTATAGCATTTTCCCCTAACAGAGTTTGGCCAAGATTATCTTAAAGAATTGTCATCTTAAGATACAGATGACATCTTAAGACAAAGAATCTTGTTTTCATCTTGAGATAAAAATTCTGCCTCCTAACTGAGAGTTCTGCCCATACTGAGTTCACAGAGATTTCTTGTGCTGAGCAGTAGCAAGAAATTACACTAGTCAGGAAACTACACTGCCCCAGAATCTCCTTAGTACAACAAAAAATATTCTGAATGTGTGTGGAGGTGGTACCTCTGAGTCATAAACCTGCCAGTGGGAGAAGATAAAGGAGATGGATTTTTATACCTGCTGCATTTTTGTCCCACTGATTCAGAAAATGGTGGCTGTCCCTCCTTTATTATCAGGCAACAACAGTGGGCTGACTGGGCAAAGATCAGATCTTCCCAACCAACAGAGAAACAAATGATACCATTTTTATGTGGCTTTAGAATCTGTACTTAAATTTGAACACAGTATGCTTAGTGTCCGGTTAGTTCCCCAGTTTCTGAAAGACAAGACTGAAATAAATCAATGAGAGCTCAGAAGCTCTGTGGGCCCACCCGTGCTCCCCGCTCTGCACCATCATCTGGGTCTGCACAAAGGGTCATAGGGGGCTGCAGCTATGTGCTGTACTTCTGATGAGACCCCTACATGTTGAAAAGGACACATTTTAATAATAATTCACAGGGAATTACGTGCTGGTGGGTAGACGACTACGTTTTCGTTTCTCATACATGGGGGTGTCCCGTTAAAGCAAACAACCTTGTTAAACAATGTACAGAAGCAGCAGATAACTATTTTGGCTGGTGATTTTGACTCTTGGTGTTCTTTATACCACCAGGCTCTAAGCACCTGCTTTTCTAAAAAGCAAAGGTTTGGAATGACAGTGTAGCTCTGGGAGTACTTGCATCTTTCTTTCAAGAAGAGTGTTGCCCAAATGTTATTTGTGAGTCCAGGGTCCAGGGCAACATCACAGATGTAAGAATGAAAAGTTCACTCTTTGGTTTTCGGACTGGCAAGATATCAAGTGAACTCTGTTTCTCCTGAGGAGGCTGGAGTATCAGGTTCCAGAGAGAGGCAGAGAGCCCGATCTGGGACCAGGAATAAATGACACTCAAACTTCCTGGAGCATGTGTCCCCTGACCTGTGAGATGCTAGAATCCAGGCCCAGAAATGTTCTTCCTTCATCTGCAAGAATGATAAAAGAAAGGGCCAAGGATTAATGGTTCAAATTCATACTGGTAAGAGAGCTAGAAAATGTACATTTCCCGATCCAATTATTTAATAAGAAGTAGACAGCGGAGGATTCCAGGGACGGAGGAGCCTGGTGGGCTGCAGCCTATGGGGTCACACAGAGTCGGACACGACTGAAGCGACTTAGCAGCAGCAGACAGCAGAGGGCAGAACCTGTAACTGTACCAGAAGAGACACCTGTCATTTATGGAGGAGTCCCACCTAACTCCCCGCAAAGCCACTCTGCCCTGCTTCTTCAGTCAGTGC
>SJYQ01095552.1:0-23257 GCA_006410935.1 Redunca redunca
TCAGGAAGCCTGAGTGATGTGAACTGTGCGGGTGGGCACGTGAGGATGGAAGGTGGGGCCAGGTACCGCTCAGGAAGCCTGAATGATGTGAACGAAGGCCACTTTGGCTGACACATAATTCATATTGATACCATCAGTGACCCAGGGAGATTTCTGTGCCAGTTTGAGAAAATATCATCATTCACATTGGTAATCATAGTCCCAGCAGATTTAGATTCATCACTCCAAGGCTTTCTGTGTCTTTAGCGTGACCATTAGCATAATGGTGATAATTTGTTCCTTTGACTCACACTGAGCGTAATTGAAATCAGTGTTATTGTGATGAGCAGAGCACAGCCCAGGTGCTCAAGTGGCTTCCTTAGCTCAGAAACGGCTTTTTACTCCTTAAAACAAGAGGCGAGGATAATGATCTCATTCCTAAAAACAAAAAACAGAACTCTAAGTAAATAACTGAATTCCTAATGTAAAAATACTTGCCATAGCAACGTAAACTTGGGACAATTCTGTAGAGTCATGGGATTAGTGGTTTAGTGGTAGGATTAAAATTGGCCTCAGTAAATTACCCTGGTGACAGAAAAGCAGAGTCTGTTAATGGTTTTACAGGAAGATTGGCTTATCAGTTATTTTCTAGGTTGACGAAAGATTATGGGCTGCTTAAAATTTGAACTTGACAAAGGAAGGTTAATTTTCCTAACAGCTATTATACACTTGAAAGTAGGGACTGGTTAAAAAAAGATGATACCGCAGTTAGAATTTGGGATTTATTTTGTGCATGTGGGTGTTGGTTGATGGACGGTCCAGTGTTTGTTTAGCTACGAATGTACAGGGCTGTTGAGAGTGTGTATTTCAGCCAGCGGTTAAATGAGGTCTTCCCAGTGTCCATGGAAATAGTAGACTATTTTGGAAAGTGCGTGAGCTCTTTGGGGCCACAAAGGCACCATTTAGACACAGACTGAGCTGCACCTCGTGGCCCAAGCAGGCTACGGTGGCCCACTGCTGCCCCGGGTGCTTGTTACGTCTTTGGGGTTTTCAGTTGATTCTATAGAATGACTGTTAAAGGAAACATTTACTTCCCTGGTTATTTACCTTTCTTGTGCCCCGCACCCCCTCCCATGCCCCCGATGCCCCGTGGTGAGCTCATGGAAGGAAGCGAGGTTGCAGTGATTTCAGGATGAGCTTGTTGAGAAGGCTCAGGGCTGATCGGACCTCTGAGCTCTGCGAGTCTTGTAGACCCAGCAGGCAGGTTCTTTACCACCTTGGAAGTAAAGTGTAAATGAAAGTCAAGAACAAGGAAGTGAAATAATAGGTCCTGATGAGGCGAAAGCAGGATTTTGCATCCAGCTCATCTTGTTCCCTCCAGCAGATTTACTTGAACTGAAACTTAGAATCTGAGTCTTCTGGCCACTAAAAGTGAGTGAAATAGGGCTATTACTATGTCGACTAGATGACGAGGGTGAACTCACCAGCTCTCCCGTGAAGGGTTTTGTCCTGTAACCCTAAAGGACAGTCCTCACTCTGGTTTGTATGTTGGCCTTTCTCGCACAGGCTTGTGTTTTCACATAGCCGACCTTCAGCCATGCTCTTGGAGAGAGTCTGTGGTGGCTTGGAAAGGGGGTTCCTTGGAGCTCCCCTGGAGCAAGGGCATCAGAATACAGCATCCCAAGTTGAGAGCTGTTTTTTGAGTCCCCATGACAACATGACCCCAGGTATTGAGCACTGCAGTTTATCCTTATAAGTTGAGTTTTTATCTTTAAGGGCCTAACAGACTTGAATTGAGTGACTACCTGAATAACCAGCCACCCCCAAACAAATAGCTCGTAAAGGCTCTATCAGGGCTCATTCCTTTTCATGAACATTGGTTCCACGCCTGCCATGTTCTGTGTGTTGTTTGGTATTCGTCACAGTCTGGGGAGAGGAGCTCATTCTAGCCCCTTGCCCCCAGGAGGATGCTGAGACCCTCATGGCTGAGGAACTTGGGTTGTCTGAGCAGATCAGATTCTGGGTGGTCACCTGGAGTCTGACCCTCCTCATGCTTATTGAAACCTAACTTTGAGTCTTGGTCTGAGCCCCCGGAGTTGTGTCTGTGGAGATCACGTCGTGGAAGGCCAGTGTCCTTCCTCCGGGCCTCGGCCTCTGTTCAAGGTGGCCCGGGTGACCGATGTGTCATCAGGAGGGGCTGGGAGCCAGGGTCAGGGTGCCCTCAGTGGGGACCGGCCCCCGAGCAGGTGGGCCTTGTGCAGTGTGTGGCCGTGTCTGCTGTGAAGGTGAGCAGAAGGAGGAATTTACAGGGTGGTCTGGGGATCTGAAGCGAGGAGACCCCTGAGTCAGCGTCCAGTCGTCCAGCCAGCCAGGGGTTACAGCCCCTCTCCTTCAGGCTGGCTTGCGGAGCCTGCATCAGAGCCCAGGGGGGCCCGGTCTTGGAAAGCCAGGTCCTCGTTGGGCAGGGGTCAGCAGCCTTTTTCTGTGAAGGGCCGGATAGTAAACATTTGGGGCTTTGTGGGCCAGAATTTCTCTGCTGGGTCTCATTCTGTCTGCTTTGTAGCAGTCAGAGAATCAGTCATAGACAACGTATCGGTGAGTAAACAAGCTCTGTGGATACTGAAACTTGATTTCATGTCATTTCACATGTCACAAAATGCTATTCTCTCTTTGATTTTTACCCCAGCCACCGTCCTCAGCTCATACACAAGCTGCACAAAAACAGGTGGCTGGCAAGCTGGCTTTGGCCCCAGTGGGCTGACCACCCTGCTAGGCAGTGCTGCCTGGTGGTAGAACATTTTCAGTTTTGATTTTCTAGTTACCCCGTGCAAAAAGGGTAAAGAAATGGGTAAAATTAATGATATGGTTTATTTAACCTGGTAGATCCAAAATGTTCCTTGAACACGTGCTGACGTAAAAGTTACTATTGAGATGTTCTTGGCTCTCTGTCTCGCTCTGAGCTGTGGAAATCCCCGTGGATCTTACACTCAGGGCTCAGCCCGACGTGGCCTTGCCCCGTTTGGCCCCTGTGGGGCTGGAGCAGCTGTGGGGCTGCAGATGCTGTTGGGGGTGGGAGCCGGAGCTGAGATTCATCGGGGACTTGCACTCCCCCAGTTCAGCTGTTGGTAGACAAGGCTTCTAAGGGGCGGTGCAGGGCACTTTGGAAATATCTCAGATATTTCCAGAATCAGAGCAGCGTAATTAAGGGATAAAAGTTCTCATCTACCATTCTCAAGGTTTGTGCAGGAGCAGTGTGTGTGGGGTGCTAGGAAGGGCAGCTTATGGAGGCACTGGGGTGTCCAGCAGCCCGAGGCTGACCCCGCCGCGTGTCTGTCCCCCAGAGAGTCCCTGGTAAATCGGCCCAGCACCCTTGCAAGCAGGAGCCGGCCTGTCCAGATACTCCCCCGGATTCCTGCAGCTGTGCCCCTGCCTCTGATGCAGCATCCGGTAACTCAGGTGTGTTAATCCCGGATTGCAGGTGTGTGGGAAGGATTTGTAGTACAAGATGCAGCCTCTGGCTTCCTGTCTCATATCCAGTCGTGTTGACTTCTGGCCGGTTGTGAAGCCCGTGTGCCTTAACTTGTTCATCTGTGAAATGGGATCAGACGCTGGCCTCCCCTGAGGGCCCGCAGAGTACAGTGTGCAGTGCACCAAAAAGAAAGGGAGCCCGAGAGCAGACTAAACTGCATGTGAAGGCCACTCAAGAATTTCAGAACACAGAAGGAAAGTTGTGGTGGTTCCGGTTTACTCTCTGTCTCATCTAGTGGTAATTTTATATGTAGCATGTAAAAATATAAACTTTATATGCAGCATAAAAGGCATTTAATTCTTCCTACTTTTTGCACATTAAAAGAAAAGTCTTTGTTTTACAAGCAGGTGAGACCTGTGGTCTAATTCAGTTAGATAGATGTTCTTTATGTTCAGCATGTGCCTGTGCTCCATTGCTCAGTTGCATCTGACTCTCTGTGACTCCGTGGACTGTAGCCTGTGAGACTCCTCTGCCCCTGGGATTCTCCAGGCAAGAATATTGGAGTGGGTAACCATGCCCTCCCCCAGGGGATCTTTCAGACCCAGGGATCGAACTTAAATCTCCTGCAGGTGGATTCTTGATCACTGAGCCACCAGGAAAGCTCTCCCTGGGAAGCCTATTCAGCCTTAAATCCTAACTCGCCTCATTTTTGTTTTATTAACCTCACAATACAGAAAGCGACTGTATAAAATGTAGAAACTGTCTAGCTTGCCTGGGGGCTTAAGGTGAGCCTGGAGTGTAAACCCCAGGCAGAATTCACTGATAATTTTGTGTGTCGTTGTTGTAATGACGATCAGACACCAGCAAAATGCTCTCTGTGCGGAGGAGCAGAGTGTTTTTCTGAGATTATGGTTTTGCAGAGCCTCCCCTCACATTCTTCACAGATGACCTCGTGCCCATCTTGTTTCTGCTCCCAGGTCCTGAGACGTGAAATACGGTGGTTGGATGAGAACACAGTACGCTTTGAGCTCTGTATCAAAGCTCGTGGAAATGCCAGTGTGGGGGCTTTTCACTCAGGAGGGCGGTGTGGATGCAAAGGGAAAACCTCTTTCCCTCACAATGGACCTGGAACCAGTGTCCTTCATCAGTCTTCTTAAAGTAGGTCATTTCAGCGTAACCCTATTAATAATAATAACAATGAAGATTCCTTTTCCCCAGATGGGCAGCAACAGTTCAGAAAAGCTGCTTCTCAGAGGGAAGAGTCAAGTCAGTAAGACGAGCAAATGGACCTCCTTTAAGAGGGTGATGCTTCTTTTAGGGAGAAGAGGGTTAAATGCAGTGTCATGAATTTCCGTTCCTTTGTATCCGCAGTGTTTTTGAGGATGGTTTGTGTCTTACTCCTGTGCTGTAAGGAATCACAGTGAGAGACACGGAGGTCCTGCCCTCGTGGGCTTTACAGTGGGCCATGTCGTGAGTGTGGCAGAGTGTGATGGGGGTGTTTGGCTACCAGCTGGAAGGGGATTTACGGGTTTAAAATTGCAAGAGAATCACATTGTGTCGGTATATTTATTACCTGCCACAGTCAGGCACAAAACCCTGCCGTTCCAGGAGTCGGCGCAGAGCGAGTCTGTGTCCCCACGAATCTCGAGACTGCTGTTCCTGCTGGCTGTTAAGTTGTCACGTTTTCGAGGTGAGACTTGGTTAAACTGCTTCCTGATTGTGGGGCTGGTCCTGCTCTTGGCCTCCAGGCTACGGTCTCCCTGCTGCTCCTGCCCGAGAGTCCAGGTTCCGGTCAGCACGTTTTGCATTTAGACTTTAGTATTTAGACTGAAGGTCACGTTGCATTTCTCACCCTATCAATCACTGAAATGCTTCTTTGGATAGATAAATGGTGTTGAAACAGACTAGAATTCTGTTGATTCTCTCGCCTTGGACTCACAGTATCAGTGTTCAGAAAACTTACCGGACCTAAAAAAAAAAAAAAAAAGATCGACTGGCATTCCTATGGGATAACAAAGTCCAGATCAATGCTGTTCAGCTCTGAGAAAAAGCACTGTTTCTCTTTCTCTGTTTCAGTGGCCCAGCGAGACCGTGCTTTAAGATGTGTGCAGGTTGAGGCAAAGGGATATTTCCTCCTAAAGGAGAAATGGGGACTGTCAGTGTCAGGATCACCATTTTCTACTGTGTGGACCTGACATTCTTAGCAGAGTTTTGCCAATTTACATGCATCTCAATGTGTTGGATTTCATCAGTTAATTCAGTTCAGTTGCTCAGTTGTGTCCAGCTCTTTGCGACCCCATGGATGCCAGGCTTCCCTGTCCCTCACCAGCTCCCAGAGTTTACTCAAACTCATGTCCATAGAGTCGGTGGTGCCATCCAACCATGTCATCCTGCATTGTCCCCATCTCCTCCTGCATTCAATCTTCCCCAGCATCAGGGTCTTTTCCAATGAGTCAGTTCGTCGCAGTTGGATTTCATAAGTGGGTCCGTTGCTAAGAAAAGATTGAAGGCCCTGGAGATGGTCACCCTGAATTGGCTGCACATCTGGGGGCTCAAAGAGCTTAGGCGGTTTCTACCCGTCATGTGAAATTTATGGGTATTCATTTGCCTGAGGATCTGCTAGTCAGATGGGACTTCAGGATGACAATAAATTCAACTGTTCTGATTAAAATATCCCTTTCTTAGACAAACCATGGCTGGTCTTGGAGGTTAGTGGGAAGCAGACACAGGACTGCAGGCTTACATTTAATCACATGGGGCAGAATTTCTTTGCTCTCCACATGCATGCTTAATTCACTGTGAGATGTCTGAAGCTGAAGCAGTGAATATGAGCTCCATCCTATTTTTAATTTTGAGCACAAATGACGTCCTTTCCCATTCTCCCAAAACTTTGTCTTCTTCGGTAGCATCCCTTCTTCGGTAGCAGAGAGTTGATCTGAATGTCATTATTCTGGAAATTAATATGAAGCTTCTTCACATTTTAATTATTGAGCCAGAATTAAACATGGACATCTGGGGCCCGAACCTTATGCTGTGTTTCTCTTGTGTAAGGGGGTAAAGACAGACACAGTACTTCACTTTGAAGACATAGAGGTTTTCAAAAATAAGTTACATATAAGTTCACAAAATGGTACGAAGACACGGCACTTTTCCCTTAGGTCTGCTTCTGTTCCTTCATTCAGCCGTGTCCAACTCTTTGCGACCTTTTGGACTGTAGCCCGCCAGGCTTCTCTGTCCATGGGATTTTCCAGGCAGGAATACTGGAATCCCACTTCCTTCTCCAGGGGATCTTCCCGCCCCTATCAAACCCGAGTCTCCTGTGTCTGCCATATTGTAGGTGGATTCTTTACCACTGAGCCACTGAGGAAGCCCTCGTTGGGGGTAGAGTTCAGGGTAAATAACTTGTTAAAAGCAAGAGAGTTCCAGAAAAACATCTATTTCTGCTTTATTGACTATGCCAAAGCCTTTGACTGTGTGGATCACAATAAACTGTGGAAAATTCTGAAAGAGATGGGAATACTAGACCACCTGACCTGCCTCTTGAGAAATCTGTATGCAGGCCAGGAAGGAACAGTTAGAACTGGACATGGAACAACAGACTTGTTCCAAATAGGAAAGGGAGTACGTCAAGGCTGTATACTGTCACCCTGCTTATTTAACTTCTATGCAGAGTACATCATGAGAAATACTGGGCTGGAAGAAACACAAGCTGGAATCAAGATTGCCGGGAGAAATATCAATAACCTCAGATATGCAGATGACACCACCCTTATGGCAGAAAGTAAAGAGGAACTAAAGAGCCTCTTGATGAAACTGAAAGAGAAGAGTGAAAAAGTTGGCTTAAAGCTCAACATTCAGAAAAGAAAGATCATGGCTTCCGGTCCTATCACTTCATGGCAAATAGATGGGGAAACAGTGGCTGACTTTATTTTTTTGGGCTCCAAACTCATTGCAGATGGTGACTGAAGCCATGATATTAAAAGACGCTTACTCCTTGGAAGAAAAGTTATGACCAACCTAGACAGCATATTCAAAAGCAGAGATATTACTTTGTCAACAAAGGTCTGTCTAGTCAAGGCTATGGTTTTTCCAGTGGTCATGTATGGATGTGAGTTGGACTGTGAAGAAAGCTGAGCGCCAAAGAATTGATGCTTTTGAACTGTGGCGTTGGAGAAGGCTCTTGAGCATCCCTTGGACTGCAAGGAGATCCAACCAGTCCAAGTCCTGGATGTTCATTGGAAGAACTGATGTTGAAGCTGAAATTCCAATACTTTGGCCAGCTGATGTGAAGAACTGACTCATTTGAAAAGACCTTGATGCTGGGAAAGATTGAAGGCAGAAGGAGAAGGGGATACAGAGGATGAGATGGTTGCATGGCATCACTGACTCCACGGACATGAGTTTGGGTGAACTCTGGGAGTTGGTGATGGACAGGGAGGCCTGGCGTGCTGTGGTTCATGGGGTCACAAAGAGTCTGACACGACTGAGCGACTGAACTGATAACTGATAACTTGTTAATTGATTTTCAATCACGTATTTGAGCAATTGAATTATAGACAAATGCTAAGGGTAGCATTGTCCTTGCTGAAATTAAACTATTTCTTTTCGAATAATTGTACAAAGTGCATAGCTGGTAGACTGCAGAGACTCTTATTATCTTTGCCATCAAGATATTTACAATCCAAAGTAAAAGTTGCATTTTGAGAAAAAAGGACGTGTGTGACGTTTCATAGTGTCTTTGTAATTTTTCCTTTATGCAGGCTGCTGTGCACTGACTGCCTTCTCAATATCAATCACTGTATTAGGCATTTAAATCCATCAGCTTCATGAATGTATTTGGAATTTCATTATACAGACATGTTGTTTAGCTGCTAAGTCCAGTCTGACTCTTTGTGACCCCATGGACTGCAGCATACCAGGCTTCCCTGTCCTCTACTATCTCCCAGAGTTTGCACAAACTCATGTCCCTTGAGTCAGTGATGCTATCCAACCATCTCATCCTTTGTCACCACCGTCTCCTCCTGCCCTCAGTCTTTCCCAGTATCAGTTTTTTTTTTTCCCCAAAATTAAAATGAGAGTTTTCTGTCAACTTATTTTCTCAATTTTGGGGGCTGCATTGCGTGGCTGTGGGATCTTATTTCCCCAACCAGGGGTCAAACCCTCACCCCCTGTATTGGAAGGGCAGAGTACTAACCACTGGACCACCAGGTAAGTCCTACAACGTACTCTTCTTAAGGGATGAGCAGAGTGTAAAGGCTGGCACACCCTATCCTGGTTTTTAAATGCCCAGTACCCAGTGTGGTCTGTTCTGAGCCACTGGAAGGGGATTTGGGTGTGAGCAGCCCATGGGCGGGGCCGGTAGCCAGCAGCTGGACGTGGCCCTGGGAAGCTGCACTGTGTGTGTCCCCGTAGTGGACTCTTGTGTCGCTGAGGGTTTCCTAGTGTGCAGTGAGCCTCTCTGACACACATGGTTTTGTGCATGTGTCGAAATGTTTCTTTGGGATTAGTTCCCCAAGATGGAATTTTTGGCCAGAAGGGGCGTTTTAATTGAGGGATATTGATGAGTTTGCCATCAGGATATCAAACTGTCATTTCACACCCTCAGCAGCAGTTAGGGACGTGAGGCTTTGTCTTTGCCAGCTCTTGATGTTATCAGTCTTTCAGTCTTGGGCAATCTCATAGGGAAAATATGCACTGGATTTTAAAAATTTAAAGCCACATCGAGCATTTCTTAGGGTTTGTTGACTATTATTTTTCTTATGATCCACCTGTTCACATACTCGGTCAGTTTTTCACTGAGTTATTTAATGATTTGTTGCTTTGTAAGAACATTTTCTTTATTAGGATGGTACCTCTGTGCTCTGTCGTCTCAGATAACTTTTGGTTTCAGTTCAGTTCAGTAGAGTCCCTCAGTCGTGTCTGACCCTTTGCGACCCCATGAATTGCAGCACGCCAGGCCTCCCTGTCCATCACCAACTCCCGGAGTTCACCCAAACTCATGTCCATCGAGTTGGTCATGCCATCTAGCCATCTCATGCCCTCTCGTCCCCTTCTCCTCCTGCCCCCAATCCCTCCCAGCATCAGAGTCTTTTCCAATGAGTCAGCTCTTCGCGTGAGGTGGCCAAAGTATTGGAGTTTCAGCTTTAGAATCAGTCCTTCCAAAGAACACCCAAGACTGATCTCCTTTAGAATGGACTGGTTGGATCTCCTTGCAATCCAAGGGACTCTCAAGAGTCTTCTCCAACACCACAGTTCAAAAGCATCAGTTCTTCGGTGCTCAGCTTTCTTCACAGTCCAACTCTCACATCCATACATGACTACTGGAAAAACCATAGCCTTGACTAGACGGACCTTTATTGGCAAAGTGATGTCTCTGCTTTTCAATATGCTATCTAGGTTGGCCATAACTTTCCTTCCAAGGAGTAAGTGTCTTTTAATTTCATGGCTGCAGTCACCATTTGCAGTGATTTTGGAGCCCCCCAAAATAAAGTATGACACTGTTTCCACTGTTTCCCCGTCTATTTCCCATGAAGTGATGGGACCAGATGTGATGATCTTAGTTTTCTGAATGTTGAGCTTTAAGCCAACTTTTTCACTCTCCTCTTTCACTTTCATCAAGAGGCTTTTAGTTCCTCTTCACTTTCTGCCATAAGGGTGGTATCATCTGCATAACTGAGATTATTGATATTTCTCCCGGCAATCTTGATTCCAGCTTGTGCTTCTTCCAGCCCAGCGTTTCTCATGACGTACTCTGCGGTATTAAGAAGAGGTGGCAAGAATACACAGAAGAACTGTACAAAAATGATCTTCACAACCAAGATAATCACGATGGTGTGATCACTCCCCTAGAGCCAGACATCCTGGAATGTGAAGTCAAGTGGGCCTTAGAAAGCATCACTACGAACAAAGCTAGAGGAGATGATGGAATTCCACTTGAGCTATTTCAAATCCTTAAAGATGATGCTGTGAAAGTGCTGCACTCAATATGCCAGCAAGTTTGGAAAACTCAGCAGTGGCCACAGGACTGGAAAAGGGCAGTTTTCATTTCAATCCCAAAGAAAGGCAATGCCAAAGAATGCTCAAACTACCACACAATTGCACTCATCTCACACACTAGTAAAGTAATGCTCAAAATTCTCCAAGCCAGGCTTCAGCAATACGTGAACTGTGAACTTCCTGATGTTCAAGCTGGTTTTAGAGAAGGCAGAGGAACCAGAGATCAAATTGCCAACATCCTCTGGATCATGGAAAAAGCAAGAGAGTTCCAGAAAAACATCTATTTCTGCCTTATTGACTATGCCAAAGCCTTTGACTGTGTGCATCACAACAAACTGGGAAATTCTGAAAGAGATGGGAATACCAGACCACCTGACCTGCCTCTTGAGAAACCTATATGCAGGTCAGGAGGCAACAGTTAGAACTGGACATGAAACAACAGACTGGTTCCAAATAGGAAAAGGAGTACGTCAAGGCTGTATATTGTCACTCTGCTTATTTAACTTATATGCAGAGTACATCGTGATAAACTTTTGGTTTCTATTCTTCACTTTATGTAAGTTCTTTTCGCTCCAGAAACATTCAAATAGCCTCCATCTAAGTTGTTTCTCAAAATGTGTATGACCATAACTGATTTTTTTTTGCATTTGAGCAAGTGAAGAAGTGTGTGACAGGCCTTTTGGTTTCTTTCTTGATTATTGTTCTGTTGCTTCTTCTATTGATTCCTGAATAGATTTTGGATGTTTATTTAGGGCTTAAAGAACTGTGGTGTTGGAGAAGACTCTTGAGAGTCCCTTGGACTGCAAGGAGATCCAACCAGCCCATTCTGAAGGAGATCAACCCTGGGATTTCTTTGGAAGGAATGATGCTGAAGCTGAAACTACAGTACTTTGGCCACCTCATGCGAAGAGTTGACTCATTGGAAAAGACTCTGATGCTGGGAGGGATTGGGAGCAGGAGGAGAAGGGGACGACCGAGGATGGGATGGCTGGATGGCATCACTGACTGGATGAACATGAATCTGAGTGAACTCCGGGAGTTGGTGATGGACAGGGAGGCCTGGCATGCTGCGATTCATGGGGTCGCAAAGAATTGGACACGACTGAGCGACTGAACTGAACTGAACTGGTAGCTCAGGTAGTAAAGAATATTTTAATAGAAAATTAGTAACTTCTTTCAATATTATCACATTTGTTAAGGTACCGCTTTGAAGAACATTATATTCTCTTAATTCCCCTTACTTTGGCGGTCCATGGATCTAATTTCCCCCAGTTCAGTTCAGTTGCTCAGTCGTGTCAGACTCTTTGCAACCTCATGAATCGCAGCACGGCAGGCCTCCCTGTCCATCACCATCTCCTGGAGTTCACTCAGACTCGCGTTCATCAAGTCCGTGATGCCATCCAGCCATCCCATCCTCGGTCGTCCTCTTCTCCTCCTGCCCCCAATCCCTCCCAGCATCAAAGTCTTTTCCAATGAGTCAACTCTTCTCATGAGGTGGCCAAAGTACTGGAGTTTCAGCTTTAGCATCATTCCTTCCAAGGGAATCCCAGGGTTGATCTCCTTCAGAATGGACTGGTTGGATCTCCTTGCAGTCCAAGGGACTCTCAAGAGTCTTCTCCAACACCACAGTTCAAAAGCATCAATTCTTCGGCGCTCAGCCTTCTTCACAGTCCAACTCTCACATCCATACATGACCACAGGAAAAACCATAGCCTTGACTAGACGGACCTTAGTCGGCAAAGTAATGTCTCTGCTTTTGAATATGCTATCTAGGTTGGTCATAACTTTTCTTCCAAGGAGTAAGCGTCTTTTAATTTCATGGCTGCAGTCACCATCTGCAGTGATTTTGGAGCCCCCAAAAATAAAGTCTGACACTGTTTCCACTGTTTCCCCATCTATTTCCCATGAAGTGATGGGACCAGATGCCATGATCTTCGTTTTCTGAATGTTGAGCTTTAAGCCAACTTTTTCACTCTCCTCTTTCACTTTCATCAAGAGGCTTTTTAGTTCCTCTTCACTTTCTGCCATAAGGGTGGTGTCATCTGCATATCTGAGGTTATTGATATTTCTCCCGGCAATCTTGATTCCAGCTTGTGTTTCTTCCAGTCCAGCGTTTCTCATGATGTACTCTGCATAGAAGTTAAATAAGCAGGGTGACAATATACAGCCTTGACGTACTCCTTTTCCTATTTGGAACCAGTCTGTTGTTCCATGTCCAGTTCTAACTGTTGCTTCCTGACCTGCATACAGATTTCTCAAGAGGCAGGTCAGGTGGTCTGGTATTCCCATCTCTTTCAGAATTTTCCACAGTTTATTGTGATCCACACAGTCAAAGGCTTTGGCATAGTCAATAAAGCAGAAATAGATGTTTTTCTGGAACTCTCTTGCTTTTTCCATGATCCAGCGGATGTTGGCAATTTGATCTCTGGTTCCCCTGCCTTTTCTAAAACCTTCTTGAACATCTGGAAAGTCACAGTTCATGTATTGCTGAAGCCTGGCTTGGAGAATTTTGAGCATTACTTTAGTAGTGTGTGAGATGAATGCAATTGTGCGGTAGTTTGAGCATTCTTTGGCATTGCCTTTCCAGCTTGTACTTTACTTTTTGTTTTTGATTAGGCCAGCTTGTCAGTTTTCTCATTCATTGGGCTTATCATAAAAAAGCCAATTATTGACTTTATCAATTTTGCTGGTTTTGTTTTCTCATTTGTAGTTTCCTTTTAAAATTCAAATTTAAGGCTTGTAATCCTTTTTTGGTTACTTCTTGACTTGCATACTTCACGTACATGTTTTCTTTATTTTTAGTCCCACAGCTGGTTACCCTTTCGGCTTTCTGTGTGTCCCATACATTTTGACACAGAGGGGTTCAGAAGAGGTTTGCAGTTGCCCCAGGAGTTGTTATGGAGAGTTTAAAATTTTCCAAATGGCTGAACTTTTGTTAGTGTCGTTTTTGCTTTCACTTTGTAGTTTTTGCCGTCGCATTACTCTATATGAAGCTTGGAAGACCTGTGCTGTTTCTGATTTATGGAACTGTTAGAGCCCATCTTTGTGGTCAGCATGTAGCCACCTTATGTTCTATCCTTAGTTTAGCAAACTGGCCAGTATGGGGTTTGACGTTACATAGTTGATAAACCCTACTTTTTCATTCATGTCTACTATTGTTTTTGCCTTTTTAATCTGCTGGGTTTAAGAGAGATTTGTTAATTCTCCCAGATCCATTTTGTCTCTTGTGATCTATCCATGTATTCACTGGTGTGTTTGCTTTATGTATTTGGTTCTGTATTATATGATTTAAACATGTAGGATAGGCTTATTCTTGGTGCTTTCTTTTTGAACCTTAATCATTATAATATTACTTTTGTGCAATTGAATACCTTTTTCAAACCATGAATTAAATTCTTGGTGATATTTCTATTTTCACTCTTGTTTATTTGCATTTTTCTGTTGTATTTTATCTATATGTCAAACAGCTTTTCTGAATTTCTTTATTTGGGGTGTCTTTTGTACAGGGCAAAGAGTTGGATTTAGTTGTTAAGCCCTTCATTGAGTCTTTTTAAATAAATAAGTTGATTCCATTTATATTTTTTGCTGAAACAGATTTATTAGCTGTTCTTTCCTACTTAAAGAAAAACTTTTATCTGATTTTGTCCTTTCTTTTTTATTTATTGGTAAAAGACTTATGTTTCTCTTCTTTAATCCTTGAAATCAGAAGATAGATAGAAGGTTCAGTGTTTTCAGTTCTATCAATGGTTATATTTATAACTTTTGCTTAAACCCCTGTTTCTCAATTTATAGACATCAGTAACAATATAATTTGACTTCCTCTTTGGGGAGGATGAAGAAATGAAAACGCCTCTGTTCCCTTCCTCCCTTTCTTCATTTCTTCCCCTCTTCCCACATGCTATTGTAATTCCTTTTCTGCATGTGGTTTTAGTCTACAATTGTTAATTTTTTATTTTTATGTTGTATATAATGTCTTGCAAGAAATGTAACAATTGCATGTTTACATATACCTCACAAATACTTAGAGTTGATTATGTCTACACATTTCTTTGCCTATTGGGTTCAATGATCATTGCCAGATTTGTTTCATTTTTATTGTTTTGGGTGTGAGTTCTCCGAGTCACCTGTTTGACTGGGTTCTTTTCCCCAGTAGATTGTAAAGGAGGTTGTGGCGAGGCCTGGGGCCCTTGTGGAAGTTGGTTCTCTGAGAAGAGGGTGCTGGGTGAGGACGGAGCTGTGGGCAGCGGTCAGAGCCTCGGAGAGCCTGGAGGGCACGTGGGTGCGTACGTGTGCATTTGTGTGTGTATGTGTGTGTACACATACGTGTGTGAGGACAGTAGGTGGTGTCTGAGAGGTCTTTAAGGGCTGTGAGTGATCTTGAGGACGCTGGGCTCTCACCAGTTATAAGGTGATGGGTTCTGGGTGACCCTTTGCTGTCTGCAGCAGAGTGCTCACCAGAGCGGGGGACTGAGAGGGGTCCATTTTCAGAAGATGGTGCAGGGCAGCGCTCAGGGAGGGTGGTACTCCGGGCAGACCAGTGACCGTAAGACTGGAGAAAAGGGGGACCCGAGAGAGGTGTTGGAGGGTGGGGTCCTGGAGATGTGGTGATGGATTGGGCAGGTGGGAGATGGAGGGAGGCCCAGTTTAGACGTGGTGCGCGTGGGCCCGGGCCCCACTGGGCCGGATCACTGTCCAGTTACACCACACAGCTGTGTGAGGCTATCACATGTTCGGGAAGTGGCCTGACCGCTCTTGCGAGAATGCTCCGACAGCAGCGGCTTGGGCCTGCCGGGTCCCAGAAACACTTGGTGTTCCCCCTTCTTCCTCAGAAATGGGCAGGTTTCGGAGCACCCACTCCGCCCACCGGGACAGTGAGGGCCAGAAAAGTGCAGAGGCCACGCCTCCCGGTGCATAGACCACACCTCCCAGCACAGGCCACGCCTCCCAGTGGCCACGCCTCCCAGTGGCCACGCCTCCCAGTGGCCCCGCTTCCCATGCAGGGGCCATTCCTCTCACAGAGACCACGCCTCCTGGTGCAGAGGCCACACCTCCCAGTGCAGAGGAGCACCCCGTCAGGAACCCCTGAGAGCCCTGGCGCCCACCTCTTGCCAGGTGTCGGCTGGAGGGTACAGTCTGGCCTTCTCTCCTTGAGCACCAGGATACTGGTGGTAGAGGATATCTGCCTTCTAAGTACAGGAGGTTGAGGGTTTGATGAATGTCATACCTTCTGAACTGCTGATACATTGTGCATACTGGTAAAATTATTCTTTGAGAGTTCTTAATAGCAGTAATGTTTTTATCTGTTTCTAATTTCTTCTGGCCCATAGGTTGGTGAGAGAGACTGCAATTTATGTCTTTGATGTGGGTAGAATAAGGCATTTGAAAGTTGTCTTTTAATTAATCAGCTTAGAAAAATACTTTTTCAGAAAATTACTTAAGGAGAATGGAATATAAAAGGAATTTAAAAGATCAGGTTTATTGAACTTTATGGAAGCATTGTCAGGGGTAGGGTAAGCTATGCAGTATGTAGGATTTATATAAAATCACAGATAAGAAGTTCTTAATGTGAATTAGGTCAGAACTTCAGGGCTTTTGGCTGAGGATGGTTGTAAAATATTTGTTACAAAAAATGAAGTGGATTAAAATTCTCAGAATAAACCAGAGAGCACAGAATAGGATTCGTATGGAATTTCGAGTCAGGAAGAAGTGGGACATTCCAAAGCTGATTTATAAAAGGGCTCCTTGGATCAAACACCACACGGTGTCAGTTAAATGCTGCATCTAAAATAACTTGAACTTGGAATTTCTCAAGCTGTTAGTGCAAAAAGAGTCACTGTGTGGAGGCATGTTTGTGTTGGATAGAAATGTACCCTTAATGGAACTCTTCTTTCTGTATTCGAATTCAAATTGTATTCTGAAAACTCTTGACTTGCTCCAGAGTTAAGTTAAAATTGTTGGTGGAGGGGGGAGTGGAAAGGGACACTTTTCTGTCAGTTTTTGGCCCGCAGAGTTCAGCAGAGCACATGAAGTGTAACAGGGAATTTAGAGACAGGCTGTTCCAAATTTGGCATGAAAATTGGCTGCCTCATCTAGAGCAAAACTTTTCTAAACAGTTGGTGGATTCTAGCGATGACCTCTGACATCGCAAGGTCTAATCCTCACTTGGGATAATACTGTTCCCAGCACAACAGATTTTATGTAATTTTAAGAGTTGATTATTGACCTCATGATGCCTATAAATATTGTTCATTTATGTTTTACGTTATGACTTTTAAGGGAGTACAGTATTAAAACATTTTAAATGATTTTAAACATTTAAAATCTACACTTTTGCATTTTTTATTGTGGTAAAATATATATAATGTGTATGTGTGTGTAGTGTTTACCATTTTAACAATTTTTAAATGTACTTAGTGCTTACATTGGTTTTTAAACTAATGAATATTACTTGATAGGAACATAAGGCAAATATGTGTGTTTTTCTAAGTACAGTGTGACTTAACCTTTCAGAATCCAGGATTTGGGAAGAAAAGATGATAAAAAGAGAAAATGAACTCTCTGTTTAATCCCAGCATGAAGATTATATTTTTAAAAATATTAAAGTTCTGTGGTCAGGAGACGAAAGTTACCCAAATCCTTTTTATCTAAAAAGTGAATCTCCTCCCTTGGCCCAACCCAATAATTTTATTTAGTTTCTTCTTACATTGAAAGAAAGCACTTTTCCTCTAAATGCAGTAGTGGAAACTGTTACTAGATTTTTGGTTCTTTCAATGTCGAAGGGAAAATATGTAAGCTAAAATCGTGAGTACTTTCTTGTAACTGTCTAACTCTGTACAATACAGACATTCATAGATCCGTTCTCAAACTTATTTTTAAAAAGCCCTCTAAATATAAAGCTATAATGAGTGTAACTTTCTTAGCAATAGAAAAACAGGACACCAAATCCTTAATAATAATAAGTTTGGGTGTAATTTTGGGCTGGTGACCTCACCGTGTGGCACGGTTTACTAATTTTACATTTTGCCGGGAGAAGGCAAAACCTCTCTTAGCAGGCAAGGGAACTCTGCACACAGCCTGACTTGACTACATCAGCTATTTATGTTCAGGCAGACAGCTAAACCGGTGCAAAGACTGCAGCTTCAAGAAAAACTCTTCAAGAATGAACTTTAAATGCTTCTCAAACCGACAGGGGAGATTGGAGGCTTGAGACCTGGAAGTTCTCCTTCATCGCGCCTCCTTAGGCGTGTTGCACTGTGACGGCCCAGGTCCCTCGTGGCTGGGGAGGCATGGAGAATGGGAAGGAGCGATGGGACAGGCCGTGCGCCCTGCCCAGGCCCTTCTTCGAGGAGTAAACCGGATCGTTAACAGGGGAGGATGGATCAGCATTTCCATTTATTCCCCCAAGTGAGAGTTTGTGTCACACAAATAGCTAGTTTGGGTATATCTCTTATTAAGTGGACGAGCCTTAGTCCTGGTGTCTCTAATTTCAGGTAAATGAACACAGTTCTGCGAAAGTGGGGAGCAGAGGTTGCTGGCTCATTCCTTGCCCCTTCTCGTCCAGGAGTGCACGCCTCTCTTTTACGTTGCCGCAGGTGTGCCGGGAGGCCCCCTCCAGGTGCCCGTCTGCGTATCTGGAAGGGGTGCTGGGCAACCTGCGTGCGGCTGGGTGCGGATGGGGCTCTGTTCCCGGAAATCCAGGGTCCCTTAGGGTGTCCCCTCGTTCTCCAAGTACAAGTCTGGATCAGGCTGTGGGCGGGCTGTCCCTGCAGGACTGAGGGAGCGAGAAGTGACCAGGCGGTGGTCAGAAGCACTCAAACTGCCCCGCATTCACTCCTGCGTTGAACAGAGCTGCCTTGAGGGGCTGTGATGCACGTGGCTGCCCTGTCCATGGAAATGCGTTTGTCTGGTAACAGAAAAAACCAGGAATTGAATGTACTGACAGTTTGAACGTGTCTACAGATGCAGGAAATTACTAAACTTCTGCTTTGAAAACGAGGCTGCCTATGTGGGTTGCCAAAGGCTTTTGAGGCTCAGACTGTAAGTTGATTTGACATGTTTTGTCTTTCTCAAGATCATGGTCAGCACAGGGACCAGAGCCTGGCTTCGTGTCCCCTGACTAGCACTTGCTTCTGAGCCAGTTGTCACCTGCAGCGAGTGGGGAAAATGGTCACCCCTGCCCCCGGTGCTCAGTGGGCAGAGGGGAGGTGGGCTGGTAGGAGATCTGGTGGGAGGCAGCTGTTCTCTGAGGCAGAGAAACGGGACCAGCCGTTCATGCTCTTCCGCTCCTGGGCTCCAGGTGATGCTCCCCGAGACCCAAGGGTGCCTCTGATGGACTCTGCGTCCTGGACACCAAGGCCTGAGGTCAAGCCTCTGGCAAGCCCTGTCCCGGCCTCTCTTTCAGTCTCTCCTTGGGAAATCTCGTCCTCAGCCCCTGCCTGTCAGCCCCGTCCTCCTATTGCTGCGGGCCTTGGGCCAGGTGCTGCAGGTCCCCAGTCGGCTTCCCTGGCCACAGGACATAGCTTTCTGTGTCCTTGGGAGTGTGACTGAGGTCATCCTCCCGGTGAGGACTTCCGTCGCCTTGGCCTTCTCTGTCCACTTGTCCCCCCGACCCCATCCTCCCGCCCCCTGGGGCCTGCTTCCCGGCCAGGCCCGCCTCACCAGCTCCGTTCCCCAGATGTGGGCTGTGAACCCGGAAAGTCCCCTCTGCCTTCCAGGTCTGCCTCAACATCTCCTCCGCATCTGCTGGAGCCCTCCTCCGCCCATGTCACCTGGAGCTGACCACGTGCCCAGGGCGCCCCGCTACCCTCCACAGGCTTGGACACCTGGGTCTGATTTGACCCACTGGGCAGGGCTCTCTTCCAGATCCTCCCCCCATGTCCCAGTGCCCGTGGGGTGAAGTGTGTGCAAGGAGAAGGGCCTGTGTGCACATGTGGTCATCATGGTGTGGGAGCCTAGATGGTCTGGGCTGCATGGGGTGACACGTGGGCACAGAGGCACAAATGCAGGAGGAGCCTGGGGGAGGCGTGTCCCCGGGTGACATCACGGCCCCAGTTGCACGGGGAGGCAGCCGCACGGTCACGTGCTGTGCCTGTCTTCGGCTGGACCCCAACCCTGGTTAATGTAATTAATATCCCACATCAAGAAACAGCGGGAGCTTGAATTAAAATTTGCTCCCAAGGGACCTCAGCAATTTCCAGCAGTGCTCAAACAAGTCACTGGGGATGAGGAAAGTCAGAAGAGCAGTGGTTGGAAACCTGGGTGTTTTTAATCCAAAGAGCCTCTGTGCTCCTGCAGCTTGGATCGGGGTGCAGTGGGCATGGGAGTGTGGGCGGGACCAGGGTCTCTGCGGTCCTCCCCGCGTGCTCCAGCACATCACGTGCTTCTGGATCTAGAAGCTTCTCCCTGCCTGGTCCTCCCTTGGCCTTCGCCTTCCTGCCCCTGTTTCTCTTCTCCCTTTCATCTGCTGCGTTCTGCCGTCTTTATTTCCGAGGTGGCCTCTTAAATGTCCGAGCATGGAGCTCCAGCCTCTGTTTCTCCCTTGCCAGAGCAAGGCACTTGGCCTCCCTGCCCAGCCACCTCTGTGCTGTGTGACCTCAGCCAGGTGCTGGCCCTCTCTGTGTCCCACTTGTCTTATTCATAAAGTGGCCAGGATGACCATAATTCCTTCTCAGCGGAGATGGGTTGATGGGTGGAATATGCTCATACCTGGCACCTGGCAAGCACTCAAAACACGTTAGCTGTTCTTGCCTGTCCACTCAGTGACAGCCTCCTGGCATGGGGGAGCAGGTGCCCCCCAGGAGGATCTGGGAAAGAAGGCAGCAAGGACCTTGGGTATGCGGAGGTGGGTCCATCGTGTGCTAGGCTGGACCACACCAGCGGTGCTCACATCCCTGTTGTTGGGAGGGACCTGTGTCTTCCAGCTAAGCCTGGAAATGAGAACAT
The DNA here is from genome assembly GCA_006410935.1 of Redunca redunca. NCBI lineage: Eukaryota > Metazoa > Chordata > Mammalia > Artiodactyla > Bovidae > Redunca > Redunca redunca. The sequence goes on from SJYQ01095552.1 coordinate 20,387, forward strand.
GTCACCTGAGCAAGTGAAGAAAGGGAAATTACCATGAGCTCCAATTTCCAGGGATCTCTGCCCGTCTTTGTCATTTATCAAAGAGTGTGTAATATGATGGAGAAGCTAGACTTCCACGCACTGCTTGTGGCTCATGCAGCAAAAATACTTCATTTTAGACTTTAAAAGATGTTTGCAAGAGCTGTTCTTACAGCTTGCTGTAAGATATGTCCGGCAGGACTTTCTGGGGGGGTGGAGCGGGTGGGATCCCTAGCACACCTCAGTTGGAACCCCGCTCCAGTGCTCTGCTTTGTTAGCACCGATCGCCAGGGCCGGGCAGCCTGGAGGTGCCGCCCCGAGATCCGTGGTCCAGGATGAGCCACTCGGGGTGCAGTGTGTGGGGCTCGGGAAGCTGCACGGCGGGTCTTTGCTAGCCATGCGCTGACAGCCGGCATTGACAGACGGTCAAGATTTTGAAACCAAAGAAAATGTGTGAGTTGCTCAGTCGCGTCCGTCTCTTTGCCACCCCATGAACTGTAGCCTGCCAGCCGCCTCTGTCCATGGGATTTCCCAGGCAAGAATACTGGAGTGGGTTGCCATTTCATTCTCCAGGGAATATTCTTGACCCAGAGATCGAACTTGGGTCTCCCACATTTACTGTCTGAGCCACCAGGGAAGCCCATGAAACAAAAGGCCCTGCAGAGCATGGTGCGAGTGGAGAGGTTGAGGACTCTCAGTTTTACTGTTTGGGAAGCCTTGCGGGAAGGATATTTGCATATGAGTAGGATTTTTTTTGCCCACCTTTGTGCAGCTTGTTGCTCCTGGGACAGTATTTTTGGGCAGAGGGCTTTTGAGAGGCACAGCACTTTGCTGCTTTCTTGTTGAAAAGCAATAGAAAACGTTTTTTAAAAAGGTAATTACTTTAATACCGACTTCTGGTCATTTCAGACTCTGAGAGGCTGGGGGTGTCTTCCCCGGAGCACCAGCGTCACCTCCACCCTCTGGGAAAGTCAGATTTGGTTCCGCGAACATTCCTTCCTGTTTAATCCGTTGGACTTCTCTTTCGCAGTTGCGGATTGAGGACAGGCTAATAAGACCCGGTGTTACTTTGACCTTGGCGTGGGACCGCTCTTCCCAGCTTAACTGGAAATGTGTTCAAAGGAGTCTGACGGTAAATAGAAAAGTAACTGAGCACAAACACCTCATGGTGAAGCCCTGTGGTCACCTCTGTTTTTGTTAGGACCGAAGGATCAGAGGGTGAATTCCAGCACAACTCTGCAGGAATCTCTCCCTGAGAGACAGCTGGGAAAGCAGCTCTGCAGAGAGAGCGTGGTGCAAGCGGAGAGGTTGAGGACTCTGTCTTACTGTCTAAGAAAGCCTTGCGGGAAGGATGTTAGTTTGCATATGAGTAAGATTTTTTTCTGCCCACATTTGTGCAGCTTGCTGCTCCTGGGGCAGTATTTTTGGGCAGAGGGCTTTTAAGAGGTACAGAGGAGCCATCTCAGTGCCGAAAGCAATGATGTGATCAACTAGTTACAAACTCTGGGATGTCCCTATTTCCATCTTTGGTTGTTATGGGTGGTCTTTAATGAGCAGGGCTGCACATCTTTCTCTGCACCCTGTGTGCAGCGGGGACACGTGTGTGGACTCAGGCCATTGTGGCTTTGGGGTTTTCACCAGAACAGACATTCTAGACGATCAAGTACGTTGGACTTGCAGTTAAGGAGACTGTGGTGGTGACTCTTCTTCTTTCGCCAGTAATTGTGTAGGTTGTCCTGTGTGTAAAGTCATGAGATGGTTTGCTGTGAAGGAGACTCTGGCTTTGAAGAATGGAAACTGCAGGGGATGTTGCTCGTCTGGGAGGATCGCAAGCAGTGCCTGGCGTGGCGATGGGCGTGCATGTGACCGCATGGCTCCATGTGGCCATGGCAGGCCCCCCACTGCCAGGGAAGCCTGGATAGCCCTGCCATGATGGAAATGCTCAGAAAAACGTTTAGAAGCCCAAAGGAAAATACTAATTTTGACTTTAATCTGAAAGATATTATGATGCAAAATAGGGCAAAAGGGGCAAGCTCATATGTGGCTCAAAACAGTAAAGGATTTACTTGCAATATGGGAGACCTGGGTTTGATCCCTGGGTCTGGAAGATCCCCTGGAGAAGGGAATAGATACCCACTCTAGTATGCTTGCCTGGAAAATCCCATAGACAGAGGAGCCTGGTGGAGTCCACGGGGTCTCAAAGAGTCAGACACAACTGAGCGACTAACACTATACAGTTTCTCTCTGGATTTGGAGAAATCACCGGGTTTTCAGTGTCAAAGGAGGAAGCAGTAGAAGCATTTCTTTGAGCAGCCGTCTGCCCCAGGGACTGAGGCCAGCATCCTGACTCGCAGGTACTGATATCCGTGTGAGCCAGCCACTTGCCCAGGTGTGAGCGCCACCTGGTGGCCCGGCTGGCCCCGGTGGGCCCGCAGCAAACATCTCAGCCCCGGATGTGGGCTCACACCCAGCCACTGACCTCTCTCCTGTGTGGTGGCCTTGGTTTCCATGTGCTTCCACCTCCTTGTTGTTTAATCTCTAAGTTGCTTCGACCTTGAGTTTTACATTGTTACCGAATCTTGGATTTGGGTTGGAAAGAAGGGACCTGAGTTCACTGAAAGCCTATGAGGTCCCAGGCACTGGCCCAGGGACCTTGTGGACACTTCTATTTTATGTCTGTGAGACAAGATTCCCTGGTGGCTCAGTCTGCCTGCAGTGTGAGAGGCCCAGGTTTGATCCCTGAGTTGGGAAGATCTTCTGGAGAAAGGAATGGCTACCTACCCTAGTGTTCTTGCCTGGAAAAGAGGATCCTGGTGGGCTATAGTTCATGGGGTCACAAAGAGTCAGACAGGA
>SJYQ01095552.1:27567-53641 GCA_006410935.1 Redunca redunca
GGGCCCTGCAGGAAGTGACTTCTCCGCGTGGTGTCTGGTCCAAGACTCAGTTCCCAGGGTCCTCACTTACAGGAGTGATTTATTCGCTGAAACATTTACCCACAGATTAAACGTATCCCAGCTCCAGTGTCAGCAGTCTTAGGAAAGTCGACGTATTTCACTTGTGCTGTGCAGGTGTGAGAAGAGAGTGTCTCTAAGGCATGGCAGTGCCTCACGTATATTCACTCCGACCGGCTGCTTTGTCGCTTGTGCCTTCACAGGATCGTTTCTTAAAGTTCAGGGACGTATTTTATTTCCAAGATGTTGACATTTTGCCCTCTCTTAAAACCCTCCCCCATCCCCATGATATGCATTTTTATGTTATGAATACAGATTTATATTTTCTTTAATATTTTACTTTTTATTATTGTAATTATCAAATACTATTGTTATTGTTGTTTTGTCCCTAAGTTGTGTCCAACTCTTTGGCAACCGCATGAACGGTAGCCCGCCAGCTCCCCTATCCATGGGATTTCCCCCGTAGAATACTGGATTGGGTTGCCAGTTCCTCCCCTAGGGGATCTTCCTGACCCAGAGAGTCTCTTGCATGGCACTTGGATTCTTTACCACAGAGCCACTTGGGAAGCCCATAAAATAATATAGGTGTATATAAATACAAATACTTATATAAATATAAAATTGCCTAACCTTTTCAAAAAGAAACTTACATATTTTTAAAAAGGAGCTTCAAACTGTTTGTTACATTCTTTTGAGAAACACACACACCCACCCACATACATGGAATGATGCACTGGAAATCTATTTTAAAACCCTAATCAGCAAGCCATTTTCATGCCTAAACAATTAAATTACAGGCTTGTCTGGCAAGTTCCCAATTACAGCCTTGGAAAAACTTTGTAATACAGCAACAAAAGTGGTTCTTTATGGGTAAAATGTGACTCCGATGGGGCTGTGTTTCATGTGTGTATGTACACGGGTCGTGTGTCAGCTAAAACACACGTAACATGCATTTTCTCTGCCCTCTTACTTCCTAACGTTGGTGTTGTTAGAAGTACGGAAGGTCTGAGTAAAAAGCTCACATTTATTGACACGCTTTGTAAGGCTAGTTATCTTAGGTTAATGTGTTTTAGGAAAAGTTGAAGCACCAAGTCGCATATGGCGTGCGTGTGCCTGAGAGAGTGCAGTTGCGGCTGTTTAGTACCTGGATGTATTTACTGAAACCTTTTCTCACAGGGCAGTGTTTGGAGGAGGACTGCTCACCACCAGAGACCCCAACCAGGGCTGAGAAACCATCTGAGACCCTCAGGCTCACAGAGGCTGGGGATGGTTCAGTCGCTCAGTGGTGTCTGACTCTTTGTGATCCCGTAGACTACAGCCTGCCAGGCTCCTCTGTCCATGGGATTCTCCAGGCAAGAGTACTGGAGTGGGCTGCCATTTCCTCCTCCAGGGGAGCTTCCCGATGCAGGGCTCAAACCTGAGTCTCTTACATCTCCTGCGCTGACAGGCAGGTTCCTTACCACTAGTGCCACCTGGGAAGCCCGGTGCCATGGTATATGGGGCTAATGAGGTCCTCCTAAATATTCTAACTGGGGCTGCCGCCCATGTGCATTTTTACATTGGCAGTTCTGTCGACACCATTCTTCTCTTTTGGGGAAAAGAAGTGATGACCTGTCTTAAGCAGCAATTTTTGCTTGCAGCTAAAAAGAACAATCATGAAGATTGTTGATTGGGCCACTGACTAAGGAAAGCCAGTTGTGGGAAATTCCATTTTTTCTCTTTCTTTAAACGTTTGCAAGAAACTTTGTGAGTCAACCGTGGGCTTCAGGAAGGGGGTCACTTAGTGGTGGAGCCAGTTTTCTTAACGTTATGATTTCCTTAACGATAATGGTGTTCTGAGCTTAAGTGGTCATTACCCTTATGGTGTTTTTCCATTTTCCCCCTCCAAATATTTTTAAGTTCTTTAAAAAGATATCCTGGGTCATTCTCAGAGGGATCGACAAGCAGGGCTTAGTGTTGAATGATGGGGATGGGCAGAGAAATGGGAAACAAAAGAGAAAGAAGAGCTTATTGTGCTGGTTCATGGGCACCACGAACACTCTGCTTAAGAGTTTTCCTGTAAATTGCAGGATCCTGCTGCCTTTCGCATGAAGCTTTTAAGCTAGTTTTTCAGGAAGCCCAGATAAGAAATGAAAAGTATATTCTCTAGCTTTGGGTTTCTAGAGTGGAAGCATCTAGTCTTTGGTTGGGGGTTGGGGGTGTTGGGGACTCAGAAACTAAACATCAAGGCTGTAATTAGGAAACAAAATGTGGATTTCTCTGGCAGCAAAGGTGGCAGCATTGCCTCCCTGCCCCCCTATGGAAAGGAGGACAGTCCAGCCACATCCTTTGGACCCAGGTGAGCCTGGGTACTGGCTGGCTCTCCTGCCTCTGCTGGAGTGGATGGGGCTGCGCTTACAGTTAGTCCTCTTTGCTCTGTGGCCAGCTGGGAGGCTCCAGGTAGTAGAAGCGAGGCCCCAGTGGGCAGGCGTCTCACTGTCTGTGACCATTCGCTCGGCCTGTGCCCGGGGGTCTGAGTGGCCCTCGGAAGCAGTGCTTTGCGGGGGGCTTTCTCATGTCCTTTCCCGATTCTTAGCACCTGACAGGTGAGGGCATGCCCAGATGGGAAGGACATCTCCTGAAATTCACGCCCTGGAAACAGGAGTCAGCTCTGGGGTCAGCTCTGCCCACACCTGAACAGCAGGTTTGGGGTCTCTGTGCAGAATCCCCAGAGCAGCCTCTTGACTCTGAGAGCATTTCACTTTCTGTGGCCCCAAACTGCAGGGAGGAGCAGAGAGGGAAGGAACACTGGCTACAGAAGGACTGTTTGGAGATTGGAACAATTCTTACCTCTTGAAATTTTCATTTAATTTCCAGGTGCATTCATAGGTTGCCTTTTATGACCCCTAATCAGCTGAGTTTTTCTTGTTCCATGAGTCTTGTCTTCGTGGCTGGGTTTCAGATGTTTAATTCTCATGAATTGGAGGTTCTGATATTTAACATCCTTTATGGACCAACCTGGGGCTTCCCAGGTGGTGCTAGTGGTAAAGAATTTGCCTGCCAATGTAGGAGATGTAAGAGATGTGGGCTCCATCCTTGGATGGGGAAGAGCCCCTGGAGGAGGGCATAGCAACCCACTGCAGTATTCTTGTCTGGAGAGTCCCGTGGACAGAGGAGCCTGGTGGGGTACAGTCCAGGGAGTAGCAAAGTCCGACAGTACTGAAGCGACTTAGCACCCACGCACGCATGCATGGACGGGTATCTATGGCGATAAATGACTTTAGCACACAGTCAACTACAGTGATTTATTTTAATGACTTAGCACTCGGTTATTACCAGTCATTAATTGTTTAGTGACTGATCTTTTAAAAGAAAGCAGCTGCTTGTTGGTCGGTTTAAACTTTGCCGGATGCTTCTTTTCTGTAAATAGACTGGGAATGGGATTCTGAACGAGCAGTGTGTAGACGTTATATATCCGCGGACGTTATGGGGCCGCTGTTCGCGCGGGAAGCCTGGTTCCTAAGGCCTTTGTGTCTTTTCTGTTCCAGGTGCTCGCCGCCAGCGCCATGCTCTCCAGGTAGGACACGCCCGCCCGCGGGGCAGGCGCACCTCTGCAGTGGGGCGGCGGGAAGCATCTTCTCGCCTGAACATGGAGAGATAAGGCGCCTTCCGGCAGGCAGGCCCTCGTGACCAGGAGCTGTGTCCGCCGCGGCCGTCTAAATGGAGCGCTCCCGGGAGGCCGAGGCGGAGCTGAGAGGGGGCCGCAGCCCGCCCAGGGCCAGCCGGAGCCCCGAGGCAGACGGGGACAGGGCGCTGAGCCACAGCTGCTGTATCTGCGGCAAGACCTTCCCCTTCCAGAGCTCGCTGTCCCAGCACATGCGCAAGCACACGGGCGAGAAGCCCTACAAGTGCCCCTACTGCGACCACCGCGCTGCGCAGAAGGGCAACCTCAAGATCCACATCCGCGGGCACCGCGCAGGCACGCTGACCCAGGGCCGCGAGCCTGAGGCGGCCGAGACGCGCGTGTCCGAGGGGCTTGGCGGCTGCACCAGCCCCACCAAGAGCACGTCGGCCTGCAACCGCATCCTGAATGGCGCCACGCAGGCGGACACCGGCAGGATCCTGCTGCGCAGCACGCGGAAGGAGGCGGAGGGCGCGGCGGCGGGGCAGTGCGCCTTCTGCAAGAGCAGGTTCGAACGCAAGAAGGACCTGGCGCAGCACGTGCAGCAGGCGCACAAGCCCTTCACGTGCCGCCTGTGCAGCTACGCCACCCTGCGCGAGGAGGCCCTGCTCAGTCACGTCGAGAAGGATCACATCGCGGCGCAGGGGCCGCGCGGAGACGCCTTCGCCGAGAACGGCAAGCCGGAGATGCCGCCCGGCGAGTTCCCCTGCGAGGTGTGCGGCCAGGCCTTCAGCCAGACCTGGTTCCTGAAGGCGCACATGAAGAAGCACAGGGGCTCCTTCGACCACGGCTGCCACATCTGCGGCCGGAGGTTCAAGGAGCCGTGGTTCCTGAAAAACCACATGAAGGCGCACGGCCCGAAGGCGGGGAGCAGGAATCGGCCCCGCAGCGAGCTGGAGCCCGTGGCCACCATCAACGACGTGGTACAGGGAGAGGTGATTGTGGCCGGCCTGAGCCTCTACGAAGTCTGCACCAAGTGTGGCAACCTGTTTACGAACCTGGACAGCTTGAACGCGCACAATGCCATCCACCGCCGGGTGGAGGCCGGCCAACCGCGGGCCGCCGTTGGGGAGGGCTCAGCGACCGGCCCTGCCGATTCCCAGCAGCTCTTCCTTCAGTGCCTGAACCTGCGCCCGGCGGCCGGCACGCCCGCCCGCGGGCAGACCGGGCGGCGCGTGGCCGAGCTGGACCCGGTCAACAGCTACCAGGCCTGGCAGCTGGCCACCCGGGGCAAGGTGGCCGAGCCGGCCGAGTACCTCAAGTACGCGGCGTGGGACGAGGCGCTGGCCGGGGACGTGGCCTTCGACAAGGAGCGACGCGAGTTCATCCTGGTGAGCCAGGAGAAGCGCAAGCGTGAGCCTGAGCCGGGTGCACAGGGCCCCCCGCGCAAGAGGGTGGGCGCACCCGGGGACCCCGCGCCCGGGCCCCCAGATCCCCGGCCCGCCGCGCGCCCCAGCCGCCGCGCCGCCGTCCCCGCCGGCCATGGCAAGTCGTCCGAGTGCTTCGAGTGCGGCAAGATCTTCCGCACCTACCACCAGATGGTGCTGCACTCGCGGGTGCACCGCCGTGCGCGCCGCGACCGAGAGCGCGATGGCCCCGGGGACCGCGCGCCGCGAACCCGCTGTGGCTCCCTCAGCGAGGGCGACTCGGCCTCGCAGCCCAGCAGCCCCGGGTCGGGCTGCGCCGCCGCCGACTCCCCGGGCTCGGGCCTCGCTGATGAGGCTGCCGATGAGAGCGGAGAGGAGGCCCCGGCCCATCCTGCAGCAGGTGAGCGCGTGTGCCTGGGTGGTCCGGGTAGGGTGGACTCGGGTGGCCCAGGTCCCAGTAGCCCTGCGTCCGGGTTGCCCTGGCCCGGGTATCTCACGTCCAGGCGGTTTGGGCTCAGGTAGCCCTGTAGCTGGGTCGCTCCATACCCAAGTGCCCCGCGTCCAGGAAACCTTTGCCCGGGTTCTCACGCTCGGGTGATCCAGGCTCACTCAGGTTATCTTGGACGCGGATGGCCCTGTGCCTAGGTACCGTTGAGCTGGGAAAGTCCAGATCCAGTAGACTGCTGCCGGGTGGCGCAGGCATCATTAATGCCCAGGCAGTTAAGGCTCAGGCAGCCCTGCCCCCAGGTGGCCCAGCATCCTTGGTGCTCAGGTAGCCTCATCCTTTGGTGGCCCTACCCCCAGGTAACCCTGCGCTTGCTGCCTTTTCCCAGGTGTTCCAGGCTGGGGTAGTCCTGACTCAGGTGCCCTTGCGCTCAGAGAGTCTGTACCCAGTGTGTACTTGGAGCATGGGCTGGTGGGTGTAGTGGGCCCCTGTCAGCTCCACTTGAGGCTCCTGTTTGCTGAATACCTATAGTGTTTGCATAAGTCAACCCTGGCTGTTGAGGTCGTGGTCTCTTTGGAGCATCAGATATTTCTGAGCAAAGACCAGGTGATGGAGCCCCTCCGAGGTGTGCCCTTCTCTTCTCACCATCATCTGGGGCACACACCCTTTGCTCTGCTTCTCTCCTTGCACCAGACAGCTGAGTGAAAGAGGACCTTCATATTGTGTGCAGTTATAATTAATCTCCTTGGATTCCAGTAACCCTGTGGGTTTAGAGATGGCTAATTGGAACCAGATTACTTTCCCAGTTGCAGCTATGTAAATATTTACAGATGCTTGGCCAACTTTGTTCCCATCGTGTTCCTATTTTTTAATAAATTTTATACATTTTGGTATTTTCTTCATTAATTTTTGTCTCGGGTAATTCCTTTAAATGGAGGTGATGTTTCAGTTACAAGCTTGTAACTTTCTCCACATAGCCAGGAATGTTTTCCTTTCTCCCTGAAAATTGGTTTGACTGGATGTTACTTTTAGGGAAAGATTGGCGATGATGGAAATCCCAGTGCTTCAGCTCAGCATTTTGTATTCTGTAGTGAGGAAAACCGCCCCTGTGCACCTCTTTAGAACAACACATGAGTGTTTGTAATTTTCCCCATACTGAAAATGAAGCTAGTTCTCTTGAACAGAGTTTAATTATTACAGGTCTAGACAATGTATTGTGTGAGTGTCTGGTACACTCAAGTATATGCAGAGTCAGTAGAAGTGCAGTAAAAAGTTTCTCTGATCCTGCAGGGCAGTCTATACTGAATCTGCACACATGTACATGTCCATTAATGAAAAATAGCACATTATGCATCAGCTCATGTTTTGCATTTCATTTCTTAGTCATTCAGCCGTGGGAGGAAGCAGGATAATATCCCTTTCTCTGAAACTGTACTTTGCATTCTGGGAAATCGTCTGGATTCTAACAGCAGTTGGCCATGTATGACCTGGGGAACCCAACTGTGACCCTGGGTGGCATGTTTGAGGACTAATTTTTGTTTTTTCTTTTTAAAAATGTTGACAACTATAGATTTTACTGGTCACATACCAGTAACACTATGTCTACTTTTTCGAGCACATTTGGATAAAATGCTAAGCTGGTGATAATTTTTTATAACTTTGAAGATGAATATTTTTAATATTTGGAAAAGCTGTCCTTCACCTCATCTATTATGATAAATGTGAGATGCCCAGTAATAAGCAAATTCAGCAGTGCCTTTAAAGTCAAGATGTGGGAAAGATCAAATTGCATTCACTGTAAGTTGAAATTTACTCTGTTTTTTTCCCCTCAGGTTCATTAAATTTTAGAGACTATCATTTACTTCCTAATGAGAATATATGTGTTTTCTCTATATGTAATCTACTTTTTGAGAAATTTGGTGCCTCTGATGATTCCATAGCAAGATTATATAGTAGTAGTGAATTTTGCAAGTTGACAACAGAATATTATAGCTTGTTGAGAGACGAGGAAATTTTATGTTATGACAATGGTGTAAAATGTTGAACATCGTAGGTCTGCACAGGTCATTTTTTGTAGCCCCGAAGGACAGTATCTTTCCTCCTAAAGATACCAATTTTATATCATAGCAGGCCTTTAATATTCTTGTTGTTCAGTTGCTCAGTCGTGTCTGACTCTTTGCAACCCCATGGACTGCAGCACACCAGGCTTCCCTGTTCTTCACTATTTCCTAGGTTGGTGATGCCATCCCACCATCTCATCCTCTGCACCCCCTTCTACTCCTGCCCTCAATCTTTCCCAGCATCAGATAGCTTTTGCCAGTGAGTCAGTTCTTTGCATCAGGTGGCCGAAGTATTGGAGTTTGAGCTTCAGCATCATTCCTTCCAATGAATATTCAGGGTTGATTTCCTTTAGGATTGACTGGTTTGATCTCCTTGTTGTCCAAGAGACTCTAAAGTGTCTTCTCCAACACCATAGTTTGAAAGCATCGGTTCTTCAGTGCTCAGCCTTCTTTATGGTTGAACTCTCGTATCTGTACATGACTACTGGAAAAACCGTAGCTTTGACTATATGGACTTTGTTGAGAAAGTTATGTTTCTGCTTTGTAATACACTGCCTAGGTTTGTCATAGCTTTTCTTCCAAGGAGCAAATGTCTTTAGCTGGCGTTAGATCTCTGATGCCCCTTATGGAGGAAGGAGTGTTATATGTATTTAAGACTTACAAAACAGTTTCATTGGCAGGGATTGGCGAGAACTTGGAAACAACCATTAATACTTTGGAAAAGAAAATGGGTGCTTTGAATCCTCTATTTTGATCTGCAGTGAACCTTTCTTTTGTTTAAAAAAATGCATTCAACTTTGGAAAATACTTGCCTTTCTTATCACTGAAAGATGACTTAGATCTTCAAACACTGAAATGACTTTAAATTCTTATAGAACCTGGGTGGGATGACTGGTTAAAATTATGAGAGGAAACACATAGGAATTGAGTCATAGAAAGATCAGACTGATTCTTATGAACATCAGTTCACCTGTAGTGGCAGAGTTGACATCAGAATTCAGATTTTTGTGACCTTTCGAGTAAATCCCCATCATGCCATAATTTTCTCCAAAGATTTTTGACATCCAGGAGTGGGTTTGAACGCTGTCTGAATCTGGAGACAATTTGCATGATCAGATTAATTGAAAGAAACTTCTTTTTTTTCATGAAACATTCTTTGTTGAGTGTTGCCGCCTCCTGCTTTGGAAAGCGCTGATTGTCACATTACCTGTATTTCCACATAAGACTGAGTCACTGCAGCCCTCATTAAGGCTTTAAAATAGTCTTAAGAGCAAAGTTGTGAATAAAACTCAATAATTTAAAATGTGTCAGTGAGCTGGATTTAAGTCTCCATTGAGAAAGTGACTTGGTACCGATGGAAAGTACACTTCTGGAGTTCACAAAAATTAGTCCTTCTAATTAGGGAAGAGGATCCTTGAAAGGGCATAAAATTGAAATTAGAAAAATTAATATTTTCAACCACAGAGTAGAGTTAGCGTGCTCCCAAGGCATCACTGTGGACAGGTGAACAGGCCAAAGAGAAACTCTTCTCAGAAAGCATTGGAATAGGTGACTTCCTTGACAGTCCAGTGGTTAAAACCCGGCATGTTCACTGGTGGAGGCACTGGCTCCATCCCTGGCTGGGGAGCTAAGATCCCACATGCCTCATGGTGCAGCTAGGAAAAAGAATTGAAATCACGAGAGTGCTGGGATGACTTAGTGATGGAAGCCTCTGAGTGTGTCTCGAAGGATTCTCTTCGTGAGCTCACTGTCCTCAAAGACATGGTGCCCTTGGGGGACGCCTGGCCTCATGCTGGGGGCCCTGACTTGATGCAAAACCCATTCCCACTGGGTATCTCCATACCGTTTCTTCTAACACTCAGGTGATTGATTACCCCAGGTATTTTTGTTGTTGTTGTTGTTGAAGTATAATGGCTTTACAATATTATATTAGTTTCAAGTGTATGACATAGTGATTCAGTATTTTTATAGATATATTGCGTTTAAAGTTACTACAAAGTAATGACTGTTTCCCTGTGTTGGATAATATATCCTTGGTTTTGACTATCTTCTGCTATTCTAACTTCTTCTATCACATCAAATCCATAATTCACTGAGCCCAGTCTCCCTCTGTATCTTTGGATGATGGCTGTAACATAATTGATAGTAAAACCCCAAGTTTTGAAATTGCAGATAATGAAATTGCAAATATTTGACTGTTTCTAACTGACCCAACTTTCATAGAATGGGAAGTTCTGTGAACAAGTGCCACAGTATTATATGTAGTTGAAAGAATTAAGGAGAGAGTTTTCAGGATTAAAAAGTATAGTCAAGAGAAGAAAAGACCATTAGAAAGAAGTTACTTATTTCAGAAAGCCTCCATTTTCTGATATTTCTTCGTTTGCTTCCTCCAGTCTAACACTTACAGACATTTCAGCTCATCTTTTCCCTCTTGTAACTGCAAGAAGGGCCACAGTGTTTTGGTTGTAAGATGTTGGTGGAACACGTGCTCTGAGCCTAACTGCTCGGCCACATCAGTGTGTGGGTGGGTGAGGCTGGCCAGGCCGTGGTCACCCAGCTTCCAGAAGGGTTAACTGGCTAGTCCCCTCTTTTTTTTTCCCATAGAGCGTGGGTAGTCATTAGAGCAGTTTAGGGAGGAAACATTGCTACGTGTCCTCCCATTGTGCCGGGATTTGGGGGGACGCTAGAGGACAGCAGTCCCAGGGTGGGGTGTGGGGTGGGCCAGGGAGAGGTGTTTACCGGCAGCTGTGCCTGCTGGCGAGAATCCCAGGGACAGGGGAGCCTGGTGGGCTGCCGTCTGTGGGGTCACACAAAGTCGGACGCGACTAAAGTGACTTAGCAGCAGTGGCGTTTACTTTGACAGAGCGGGAGGGGCTCTGGGGGTGGATGCTCCCCACGGTCTTGTCCGGATCCATGTTGCGGTGTGTTCTGAGCCGGGGAGCTGGGCCCCGCTTGCACACCTGCCTGGTTCCCGTCTCTGATGCTCAGTGACCGGGAAGGACTTTTGTCCTAATGCAAGGCTTCATCAGTGCCTCCCCGACTCAAGTAGCCAAAAATGACACCACAGGAAAGGGGCTGGGGGCAAGGAGGAGAGACCATAAATACAGTGGAGGATGGGAAACAGGATGTGTGTAACCGGCTTGTGTGGCTCAGCAGGTAGAGAATCTGCCTGTGATGAAGAGACCCGGGTTCAATCCCTGGGTCGGGAAGATCCCCTGGAGAAGGAAATGGCAACCCATTCCAGTGTTCTTGCCTGGAGAATCCCATGGACGGAGGAGCCTGGCAGGTTATTGTCCCCAGGGTCATGAGAGCTGGACATGACCGAGTGACTAAACCACCACCACCAACCGTGGGGTGGCAGGCGCATCCAGGAACAGTCGTGTGCCTGAGACGAACCCCCGCTCCCTGGGGCCCTGGCTGGGGCAGGAGTGAGCCTGGGACCCTGGGCGGTATCAGTCCCGCGTGGTCCTGGGACCCCGTTAAACGGGAGCCCGCGGGATAGGTCCGAGTGAGACCAAGAGGCCGGCCCCCATTGGCCACGACTCCTGCTGGCGTGCTGGGCCCTTTCCCATCCCTGGCGGCCTTGGGCACCTTGGGTGATGGGAACTTGATAACTGTATGTGCGGGTTGGTCGGCCGCTGCAGAAGTGCCCGGCTTCGATGCTGGCCCTGGGCCGGGCCCTGGGCAGGGGTGCTCCCTGCCCTGTGCCCGCAAGTGCTGGGCACAGCCCCGAGGTGGGGGCCCGACGGGAGGGGACTCGGGACGGCTGAGGGAGGAAGGGAGAGCAGCAGCCTGATCCCAGACCACGAGGAGGGGCTTCGAATGCAGGCGGATGCCTCTGAGCTAGACGCGAGGGCGACTACCCTCCTTTGTCTTTCCTACTGGATGAAACACCAAGGTATTAGGTGGGAGTAAAGCGAGAGTTGTAAACCCTCCTATCAAATCCTTATTCAGTAGAAAGACGCACTCAAGTTCTTTAAGTAAAATACCCAGATGCACTTGACAACCGACCGCAGAATGCCCCGTGGTTTAGTCAGCATCTTAGCAACCAGGAGCAATGCATGGAGACACCGGTAATTATTCATCGGCCCTACAGCCCCCTGGTAGGCCTCGGAATTATCACAGCAAGAGTGAGTTACGATGGGAATAGAGCCTCAGAAGTGTGTTTTATTCTATTCTGATTCTTCAAACACTGATCATCTGTGCATGGCGTGCATGCTCATATTTGCTTGATCACCATGCTGTGTCCTCTGACCTTCCAGAATGAATGAATTACGCTGTGAAACACATCAGGCTCGAGATGATGCTCTGAGCTTTTCTCTTGACACTGAGACACACACGTGGGATGCATGGTCCTTGGGCTGTGAAGCGGACGCCGTGCAAACACTGGGGCTTCTTAGCAGGATCCAAATGCTTCTTTGTTGTCTTCTGTCTCCATTTCTCTTTTTCACACACGACGTGCTGTGCTCTGCCAGATCACTGTAGCTGTGTCCAGCTCTGTGCCACCCTGTGGACTGTAGCCCTCCAGGCTCTTCTCTCTATGGGATTTTCCAGGCAAGGATACTGGCGTGGGTTGCCATTTCCCTCTCCAGGGGATCTTCCTGGCCCAAGAGTCAAATCCCTGTTCCTTATGTCTCCTGCATTGAAAGG
Source organism: Redunca redunca (assembly GCA_006410935.1). Lineage (NCBI taxonomy): Eukaryota > Metazoa > Chordata > Mammalia > Artiodactyla > Bovidae > Redunca > Redunca redunca. Next base: position 39,808 of record SJYQ01095552.1, read on the forward strand.
TGGATTCTTAATCACTAGCACCACCTGGGAAGCCCTTCACACAAGACGGAAGCGTAGAATTTAGAGCTGGAGGGGACTGGGGGATAGTGGTCTGTCCCGTTTTAATAGAGGAAACCAAGGCACAGGGGGCTCCTCATGGCTTGCCCAGCATCTTCGGGACTCCAGGCTGTGGTTCTCCTTATGCATGAAGTAGCAGTGTGTCTTCACCCCTCAGCTGTTGGGGGGCCGGGACCCCGCCCACGGGGTTGTTCCTGCCGTGTTCCTTGCAGTGCCTGGCTCCGCCTAGCGACCTGTCCACACGGCTCTTGTTGGTGCCAGAGTTAGAACCAGAACCGACGTCCATAGGTCCGACTCCCAGCCTGGGAGAGGGTGTCTGTTTTGGCTTGTCGCTTGAGGAGCACAAGCCTGTGGTCCTAGATACACAGTCCTAGAAAAACGCACTGGAGTTCAGGCCCCGCCCGGGGCTGCAGATCCACGGCCTCCATGGCCACCGGCCCCGAAGGCAGCCAGGATGGAGCGGAGGCAGCCCTGCTGAGCTCTGCAGTCCTCCCCAGCCCGCGTTAGGGTGGGCACCGGCTCCGTCCTGTCTCCAGGAGGCTGCCTGTGGGCAACATGGAGGAGAAATTAATGATGTTCCTGGATGCCAATAAAAAATGCATGCCCTGTGTCCATAGAGGCTCACTTCATGCGACCCCTGTTCAGGCCCTCCTGTCTCTGCGTTTCCGAGTCCGTCGTCTCCCGCTGTCCTGCTGGCTGGCGGCTTCCCCTGTGCGCTGTGGTGCTGCTGGCTTTGATTTTCGGCTCCTCCCCTGTGGTCCACATGTCATGAAGAGGAGCCTGGTCTCCTCCCGTTCAGACAGGAGCTTGTGACTTGATGTGAAGTGTGAGCCCCCTCCTTGTAGACATTACCCCTCTGCGTGCATACGTGCATGCTCGGTCACTTTGATCATGTCTGACTCTGTGTGACCCCGTGGACTGTAGCCTGCCAGGCTCCTCCGTCCATGGGATTTCCCAGGCGAGAATACTGGAGTGGGTTGCCATGCCCTCCTCCAGGGCATCTTCCCAACCCAGGGATTGAACGGATGTCTCCTGCGTCTCCTGCACTGCAGCCGGATTCTTCACTACTGAGCCACTGGGGAAGCCCGTTGCCCCTCTGTAGTAGAAACAGCTGAGTTTGGGTCTGTCACCCCAGACCCCTGAGATGGGGCCTTCTGGGGGAAGAGTTGGATTGAACTGGTTTTGCTTCTGAACCAACTGATTTTGCTGGTCGGCAGGGTGTGTCCTGGGCACTTCTGCAGGAGGATGACCCTGGGCTTCAGAAGCGGGGGTCACACCTGGTGAGCTGCGGTGTCCCAGCTGTCCTAGGCACATGTCATTTTTCTGGGGGAATCGTCAGGGTGCAGATGGTGAGAGGCTGCAAGGACCTGCTGCCTTTGCCCCTGGCCCTGGGGTCTTTGCTGCTGAGAAGAGCAGTCCTTTTCTGCTTCCACCGTGGCCAAGCCCACTGGGAGTCTGAGGTTCATGGTCCTCACCTTTGACCTCAGAAGCAGACCCATCTGGAGCCCAGGCGACCCCCTTCTTTCGGATATACTATCCTTCCGAGGCATGCTCTGGCCCAGCCAGCTCCGTACCGAGGGTGCTGTTTGATTCGTACCATCCTTGGTCTGTGTGTTCATCGTGGGCAGTGAATCATTTATATCTGAGACTAAATACTTTAGTCAAGTATTTAGGTTTTGTTTGATAAGTATGTTTGTTGTGTACATGTCTCTGGCACAGGTTTGTAAAATTTCATCCATAACTTTGGTTCAGTTTTTTTTTTTTTAAAGTTCTTAATTTTCTGTGCACGGGTCCTAATCCAAGACTGGTTTTTGTGAAACCTTTGCAGGCTCCTGATATGATCCAGTATTTGCATGCACAGTTTGCATACTTTGCATATTAAAACAGACTGTAGTTTCAGATATGTATTTTACTAGAATTGAAAAAGTTAGGGATAGTCTTCTCTGGATTGAAGGTTAGAAGGTCAGACTTCCTTTACTGGAATTTTACCTGGACCTGTGTGTACGGTCAGTGTACTCATGTCCACTCCTCTTCGGCTTTGCGAAGGCAGCCGTTGATCTGAGAGCAGTGTCTTCACAGGTGAGGAAGACATTCAGGCTAACTGCTAGCTGCCAAGTATGTTCTCCTAACATTGTACCAGATTTGAGACTTTCAGCCCTGTGGATAAACTGAGTTCCAGTTTTACTCTGACTACACGTTTCATTTTTTAGTTTAATTGGTTACTGAAATATACCATCTAAAAGGGTAGCCCAGTGGGACCCTCTGATGACGGGTTGACCATGCTGGAGAAGATGGTGTGTGTGCCTGGCCCTAACGTCCGAAGCCTGCTGGGAACCATGGCTTCCTCCCCAGAATCCTGCAGTGAGGTTGTCCTGCAGACGAATGGGCAGTTCACTGATGGTCTGGACCGCTGGAGAATGCCATTTTGGACATGGGAATGATGGTCAGGCTTCCAGTTTGACTTCTGGATGCTATAATTGCTTCCATTCAAAGCTTGTCTGTGATGTTCTTGGCTTTTAAAAAACAGATTTCTGCAGCATTCGTGAGATATGATTTACACAGGTTATTGTGGCATTGGACTTGAAATGCACAGTAGTGGGGGTGGATCAAACAAAATTTTTGTCTTTGAGAAGTAGAATTTGGGGCTGTTATTTTAAAAAATGGTGAAATTTGGTAGGGTAGGGCCATGAGGTTAAAAATGGGCATTAAACTTTAAAAGCTCTTTTTCTTGTAAAGCTCCTTGGCTGATAGAGACGTGTTGTTAATGGCTGCACAGTGCAGTTCAGGGTGTCACCGGAGGTGGCTGACAGAGTTCCTGAATTCTAGCTGCAAAGAAAGGGTTGTACAGTCCTGACTTGGAAATTTTGTAAACTCTGAACACAAAGTTCTGGACAGGTGGTGTGTAACACTAATGGGAGAAAGAGTCTCTGCAGTTTCCATGGTGACAGCCTACTCACCACTTAGAAACAAATTCTTGCTACTGATCACAAAAGGGCCCCGGGCTTGCACGTTAGTGGGGAAGAGAGAAAGCTGCCCCCAGAGCTGCCTCCCGAGCTGGAAAGCACCGGGTGGATATCGGGTTCCTGGATCCGTTTTGAATATCCAGATTTCTTTCCCATTCTGGATCAGAGTTCCTTGGGTTTTTTCTTCCTTGAGTTCAAGATCCTTTCCTCTGAGTTTGAAGGTCTGGTGTGTTGGGGGGAGCTGTTGTAGAAGCTTGTAGGTTTTGGAGCAGCAGCACACGAGGATGCCTCCCAGAGCAGGTACAGGGAAGGTGGTGGAGGGGCTGGTCTTCCCTCCATGCAGAGGTCCAGCATCAGCCTCGCCCACCCCGCTGCCCACCGGTCACTATCTCCCCCCATCCTGCTCAGCCCCTTTGCCCTCCCTTTGGCCCTTTTTCTATCCGAGGACAAAGGGAGGGGACAGGACACCGGGTCACACCCAGCGCCCAGCGTGCACGGTGAGGCACCGTGTCGGGGCACAGGGGGCTCGGGTGACGGTCTGTCCAGCCGCAGAGCCTCCTGTGCCTGTTGTCTCTCTGTGACCCGGGGCCAGGGACAGGCTGCAGCCAGTACTCCCGGAACAGATCGATGCAGCCCTACCCTTGTCATTCCTGAAGTCCTGCTCTGGGCACTGATCCCCCGCCCCAGCTCCCGGCCGTCCGCCCTGACTGCAGGGGAATGTGCCACTTTTCGGCTCCCTCTAATGCCCTCGGTGCGGGGCAGGTCCGTCCAGGGAAAGGTTTGCCGTTCAGTGGCTCAGTCGTGTCTCTTTGCAGCCCCGTGGACTGCAGCACACCAGGCTTCTGCGTCCTTCATTATCTCCTCGAGTCTCTCAAATTCATGTCCCTCGAGTCGGTGATGCCATCAACCGTCTCATCCTCTGCTGTCCCCTTCTCCTTTTGCCTTCACTCTTTCCCAGCATCAGGGTCTTTTCCAGTGAGTCGGCTCTTCACATCAGGTGGCCGAAGAGCTGGAGCTTCAGTTTCAGCATCAGTCCATCCAGTGAATATTCAGGGGTGATTTCCTTTAAGGGCAAGGTTAGAGTTCCTTTCACTTTGCACTTTCATGCATTGGAGAAGGAAATGGCAACCCACTCTAGTGTTCTTGCCTGGAGAATCCCAGGGATGGGGGAGCCTGGTGGGCTGCTTTCTATGGGGTCGCTCAGAGTTGGACACGACTGAAGCGACTTAGCAGCAGCAGCAGAGTCCCCCAAAGCAGGTCTTTTTGCCTTAGAACTGCTCACCCCCAGCTCCTCTGCCCCCAGATGAGGTGGGGAGGGGCCGAGGCCCCCTGGGTCCAGGCCCACTGCCTCACGGGCACAGGGGGGGCCCTTGGAGCCACCGAGGCTCTGAGAGGCCTGTCTGGCAGAGACTGGTCATTGGTTAAATGCCGCCCTGTGGTTTGGGTCCCCTGAAGGTAATACGGCTTCTGCTCTGTCTCCCATGAGTACGTTCCCTCTTCTCAGTGAACGAACGATACCGCGTATCGATGAAAAGTAATTTTCTTTATGACTTGTGATGCTGGCATTCACATCACTATAGACCCCCTTTTTTTTTTGGACTGAGTGTCTGACTCATATAGTGCTTCCTTTGAAGTCATTCATGTAAATAATATATTTGTTTAGCTGAAAACATGCTAGAGGTTCAGTACATAAAAGATACAGGATGCCTGGTAAATTTCACATAACATGGAATAGCCCTTTTTAGTGTAAGTGTGTCCCGTATAACATCTGAGACATAGGCTAAAAGTGACCTGTCTTTGGTCTGCAGTTCAGGTTTCCTGGCTCCCCCGTGTGTTCCCTGGTGTGTGTCTCTGGGTGAATCTCCTGGCAGGTGGTTATTTCAGGACACCCAGGAAATGCCTGGTCTTGTTTCCTGGCCTGCTTGTTGGCTGACTGAGACCTGTTCAGCAGCTCTGTTCACTACTGGATGGAGATGCTGGTGACCTCATGCTATGAATGTTGGGATGATAATTAGCTGAGGAATAAAAGGGGACGGCTCTCCGGTGGAGATTCCTTGCTCTCTGGTTTACAGGTATTGATACTTTGAACACGTGCATTACCTGCATTGAGGGTCAGAACAGTGCTGGTGGAGAAGGAGATTCAGGAGAAAATGAAAATTGTATTTATTCTGTTTGACGGATGAAAAAAATCTTAGCATTTTCTAACACGGAAAATGTTCCTCGCGCTTCCTGGAGTCAGGACTGTGTGACATATTTGAGTGTCCTGTATAGCGTACGGCCGCTGTGATTGTGGCTCTTTCTGAAATCCGTCCTAGAGAGTAATGCTGCCCTACGGGTGGCTGCTCTAGCGTGGGTGTCAGCCATCAGAGGAAAGTTCTGCTTTGTTTGGAATTTGGTAGGTGGCGTTTGCCGCTGTCTCACAGGTCCGTGCTGTCCCACAGTAGGGCGTCAGTCTTCCACAATGTGTGTAGTACTGGGGTCACAGCTTTGCCCTAACTCTGTGGGACCCTGGTAGATGCCCCCAAGAATCCGGTAGCTTGGTTACTAAAAGGCTCCATCTAGCCTGAACTGCTGAAACTTACCCTACATGCAAGGGCCCCTCTCCTTAATTCAAAATAAAAAGAGCTCAGGAATCTTGCAGACCATACTCTAAGAAAGCTGTGGGGCATGTACATAACGGAACAGTACTCGGCCATTAAAAAGAGCGCATCTGAATCGGTTCTAATCAGGTGGATGAAACTGGAGCCTGTTTTACAGAGTGAAGTGAGTCAGAAAGAAAAATACCAGTACAGTATATTAACACATGGCACCCCACTCCAGTACTCTCGCCTGGAAAATCCCATGGATGGGGAGCCTGGTAGGCTGCAGTCCATGGGGTCACTAAGAGTTGGACTGAGCGACTTCACTTTAACTTTACACTTTCATGCATTGGAGAAGGAAATGGCAACCCTCTCCAGTGTTCTTGCCTGGAGAATCCCAGGGAGGGGGGAGCCTGGTGGGCTGCCGTCTATGGGGCCACACAGAGTCGGACATGACTGAAGTGACTTAGCAGTTAGCATATGGAATTTAGAAAGATGGTAACGATGACCCTGTATGCAAGACAGCAAAAGAGACACAGATATAAAAAACAGACTTTTGGACTATGTGGGAGAAGGCAGGGGTGGGATGACCTGAGAGAATAGCACTGAAACATGTATATTAGCATATGTGAAACAGATCGCCAGTCCAGGTTCGATGCATGAGACAGGGCGCTCAGGGCCGGTGCACTGGGATGACCCTGAGGGATGGGATGGGGAGAGAGGTGGGAGGGGGGTTCGGGATGGGGGATTCATATCAATGTATGGCAAAACTACTACAATATTATAAAGTAATTAGCTTCCAATTAAAAAAAAAAAAAGAGCCCCAGGAATCCTTCAGACCATACTCTAGACCTGGGCTGCCCAGATGTAGAGACAGGGTCCTGTAATCTCCATTGTGATCTGCAGCCTGTCATTTGCACAAAAATAGTCAATAATGACCCAGGACTCAAGACCATCCCCCAAAGCAGCATATGAAATTTGGTTTATTTACTGGGTATATTTCTTCTGATTCTGAATTGATTTTGCCTATGCGTGATCTATCCTTGTTCAGTTTCGGTTAAAAAAAATATTCTCTAAATATGGGTGGAGAAAATCTGGCTGATCACTGTTGGCTTGGGACTCCCGAGTCCCTGGTTTGATCCCTTGGAGAATTTCTGATGCCCCCGCCATAGCGTCCACAGCGCAGATGGACAAGCTCTAGAAGCAGTGGGCGCCTCCCTTCCCTCTGACCTCTGACCTGTTCCCTCTGACCTCTGACTGTGCAGAGAGCTCCTGAGTTCATTTTGCAAGACTGATCTGTAATTGAAATAGAGGGTTCTGGAATCTGGGGTCGCCTTGAAGCGAGGCCGTCGTGAGTCAGTGAAGGTCCTGACTCCACCTGAGTGTGGTTTGGAGGTGAGCGTCATCTCCTGCCATCGAGGTCCCGTCCCGTCTTGTTGCTCACTTGGCGTTGGAGGCGAGATCCCGCCAGGCCCATCAGGCAAGCGCCTGTGGGAATGCACAGCGAGGCCTGGGCTGCGCGGGCCTCTCCCCGAAGAGCTGCAGAGCACAGGCTGGACCTCTGCAACTTCTCTTTCCCACCTGTAAAGCAGGGGGGCCGTTGTCTTCCTCCTGAGGACCCTTCCCTTGGAAAGACGCAGTGAAGCCCTGCGTGGACTCCTGTGATTGCCGACCTTACGGGAGGGGCTGCCTGCTGCCCGACAGACTCCCGGCACCTCTGAGCTCACAAGTGGAAGCCTCCAGACACGCTCAGCACAGGGTTTCCATGCCGACGCCAGGCGGCTAGGTGATGCAACTTTTTGTTGTAGGATTACAAGTGGTTCTGAGAGGACCTGTTGGCTTCTTACATTAGCTAAAACTCAACCAGCCAATCACAAACATAGATGTTCTTTGTGTATCTTAAAGATGTGTGCAGAGGAGAATTAATGCTAGACAGTTTCATTTTTCCATTTTGTCCTGTTTTATAATCTGAAATTCCTTCTCTCCTTCACTGCCTGTCATTTAAACTGTTTCTCTTGTCCTTTCCTTGGCAGAACTGGGAAAACACCCCTCCTTTCCCGTCTCTCCGGGATCACCCTGCTCATCCTCCTTGACCTCCGTTGATGGGGTCCATGTGCAAAAGCGTGTATGTGCCATGACTCCTTTCCATCTAGTGCGTGGGTGTCTCCTGTCCTCACTGCCCGTAAACACAGCGGCGCTTCTCCTATAGCCTTAGGACTGCCTCATACTTAGTTCTTCCAGTTGGAGACCGTCCTCGATTACCATTGCAGTGACTGCATTTGTGATCCCTCGGTTTCCAGAATGTTCGTCCCCAGCCTCATGGTCTCAGGGCCAGCCTGCTTGTGTCTGATCCCCACCGTCCACCTGTATCTACTGCGGGGCCCTGGGAGCTGAGCGGGGGAGAAAAGTGAGTGTCAGCCACTCAGTCGTGTGCAGCTCTTGGCCACCCCATGGACTGTAGCCTGCCAGGCTGCTCTGTCCATGGGATTCTCCAGGCAAGAGCCTGGAGGGGGTGGCCGTTTCTTCCTCCAGGGGACCTCCCCGACCCGGGGGTTGGACCTGGGTCTCCTGCATTGCAGGTGGGTTCTTCACCGTCTGAGCCGTGGGGCATGGCGGCGGGGAGACGTGTGCTTCACCCTCGGCTCTTTCTGGCGGAGTCCTGAGCCCTGCACCTGGACCTGCAGCCTTGCGGGGGGGCACACGTGCGGGGGCTGGGACAGCGCTGCCCGCGCATCCCTCCGCGACCTGTTACCTCAGCCTCGCCTTAGGGCAGATCCTCCATATCTGCAGCCAGCAGCTCCGACTTACTGAGTTCCGGTCAGCCGCCAAAGACCAGGTCGGCCTTATTTGCATGTACAGCGACTTGGCTGAAATTGGCTGGTTTTTACGTTAAATTACTTGAGTGGCCATAATTTTATTTAAAATGGAAATAACGATCATTGGTTGTCTGGTGCTTTAGTCAATATTAATATTAAATAAAAGGAAGCTCTGCCTCAAAATGGCCAGTTACACAGCTTGACACATGTGCGAAGCAGTAAGACCTATGATGGCTTGAGTGCCAGTCCCACCTGCTGACCCAGCTCTGCAGAAACGTCTTCAGAAGCTCCTTTTACCTTTGAAGTACAGAGTCTGTGGCACAGTGTCTCTCCCTTTTTTTTTTTTAACTGTAAGCAAAATCAGAGAACTGTGAAGTGTCTGACTCTGTGACCCCATGTGCTGCAGCATGCCAGGCTTCCCTGTCCTTCACCAGCTCCCGGAGCTCGCCCAGACTCATGTCCGTTGAGTCGGTGATGCCATCCAACCATCTCATCCTCTGTTGCCCCTTCTCCTGCCTTCAACCTTTCCCAGCATCAGAGTCTTTTGCAATGAGTTGGCTCTTCGTATCAGGTAGCTGAAGTATTGGGACTTCAGCTTCAGGGTTGATTTCCTTTAGAATTGGCTGGGTTGGTCTCCTTGCCGTCCAGGGGACTCTCCAAGGAGCTATGCATTTTTTTTAAAGAAATAATAAAACTTTCAGTGCAGTATTTTCTCTAATTGAAAGCTACCAAGTTAATATCATTAATTACATCCAAAAAGGGATTTAAAAAATCCCTCTTAAGTTTTATTACTTTTTGACTGTAAATTGCAGGAAAGTATCAGTTGTAAATTCTGAGATAACAGGTTTTTAACCAAGGATTCCTTAATAGGATAGGGGTTGTGTGTGTGCTCAGTTGTGCCTGACACTTTGTGACCACATGGCCTGTAACCTGCCAGGCTCCTCTGTCCGTGGAATCCTCCAGGCATGAATACTGGAGTGGGTTATGATTTCCTTCTCCAGGGGATCTTCCTGACCCAGGGATCGAACCCACAACTCTTGCATTTCCTGCATTGGCAGGCGAATTCTTTACCACTGCGCTACCAAAGCTGTCTGTGGATTATGCATTTATTTAAATACTTTAACAAAGTGTGTGTTAGGTAAATGGATGCATTGCTCACACATCTCCTTGGTAAAGACAGAAAGCCCTGAATGTTTCCACGCTAGGTGAAGGCAGAAAAGTGTTCAGATTTTGAAGGTTCAAAATTCCTGGAGTTGTCCCCGATAGCTCTGATATCCACATTTTCGTGGGTTAATACAATTTTGAAAGAGCAAAGAGGATCGTGTAGTAAAACATTTAAGGCTGAAGCTGTGCGCGCAGGTCTCTGCCCTTGCCGGGGACAGGGCGAGCCTGTCCTTTGAAGTTGGGAGGCAGGGACCAGATGAACCACTGGGCAAGTTGCAGAGTGGAAGCACTCGGAGTTCAAAGGCATCGCACGGAGACCCTTTGCCAAGTTTCATTTCAGAACTTTACAGCAGTCCTCAAATAGTCACAAGCTGAGAAGCACTGTGAAAATCTGTTTATTTCTCAGTACCCCAGGCCGCCCTGACCCTTTGTTCTCCAGGTTATTTATGGAGGTCTTTGGGGCCACGCTGGCCGAAGATGAGAGCGGCTGGACTTCCCTGCCTCGTCCTTCTCTCCTCTGTGCTTGCTGATCAACAGCGGCTGAAACTGGAGGTTGATCTGGAGGAGGGAGAATGGAGAAGCGGAGTTCTTGTTCCTTTCTCTAGCATCAGGTTGGGATGGAGGGGAATTGTGTATCTTCAAACATATTTTCTTGCCAGTGATGAAGACTCTCCCAAGTTTTCCTCCCTACGAATCTGGCAGCCATGGTCTCCACTGTGGAGGTTCCATGTCTGGTGTGTGCTGAGTCATGTCCAACCCTCTGCCCCGCCATGGACCATAGGCTTCCAGGCTGCTCTGTCCATGGGATTCTCCAGGCAAGAATACTGGGTTGCAGGCCCTGCTCCAGGGGATCTTCGTGACCTGGGAACGGAACCCGCGTCTCTTGTGTCTCTTGCGCTGGCAGGCAGGTTCCTCACCACTAGCGCCTCCTGGAGAGGCCTGCTGCTGCGCTCAGGGAGCTCCCCGGCTCCACTGGAAGAGGGAGGGCCGTGCGGCTTGTGTGGCGTGTGACACCCAGGGGACCCTTCTCCCTGCGGAGCTGGCCTCCTCCAGCGGGGCTTTCGTCAAATGGCTCAGCGCTGCGTGGTTTTCGTCCCTGGGTTTTGCTTGCCTTTCCTGGGAGCCTGGCCTTCCCTCTCAGACGCAGTGGTTCAGCGGGTGGTGTGGGAAGTCGGTCTTTCCGTCTGTACGTCTAGAGTCGGGGGATCTTGGCAGGCGCAGCTCACCCTGCTCCGGCCAGTTAGTGACGGGCCTCCAGGTATCGAGAAGGCTGCTAACAGTGTGTTGACTCCTTTGCCAACATTATCATTTCAGTAAAGGATTCAAAGCCAGACTCACTCTGTTTAGTGGGAACAGGAATGGCAGGTGCCTGTTGGTGTCATCCTTCTTGTGACCCGTCATTAACAAAATTATGACCGTCATTTAGGAACAAAGCTAGAATTTTCTGGCTTATTTTGCCTTTCCCATGGTTAAATGATTCCGAGCCAGTTTGGCAAGGTGAAGAAGGCTTTAACAAGCTTCAGTGCTAATGGAGTGGCCTTTTGTGGTTTGATGACAGTCTTAAGAAAACCTAAAAAAAAAAGGAAGCTTGGGCTGACAATTCTGAATAGGTTGGAATATGTAATACGTTGTGGCTCAGATGTCAAGCTTTGAGAGTCACCAGCCCCAGGAAGGCTGTCGGGCGTCTGCCTCGCCCCCACTGGCTGCAGTGGGTACCCTGCCCGAAGTCGTGCCTCTCATCAACTGACTCCTAAAGCCTCACATTAAACTCAAGGGATGCGGACTTTTAAAAGAAACTCCCTGAATGACGAAGATCGTAGCTGGTATGCCAGCTTTACATAAGATTATTTTTTTCAATGAAATCTTACTGAAGTTCGTGCTCATATGTTATTCATGAAAAAGAGGAAAATGCCCTGTTTCAGAAGAAATAAGGTTTTTTTTTTTCCCCAGAGTGGGATTTTGAGCCGTCATTGAGTAATGCTGAAAGCCAAACAGTAATAAATGACGTAGTTTACTCAAGCACTTAGCAGTGAACGTGTGTACATGTATATGTAAGTCTTCCGGGCTCTGGCAGAAGTACTGTTGTAAACTGCATTTGTTCAGAGTGAGGGCAAAGGTCAGGTGGCTTTGGTGGCATCCATTTCTCCAAAGCATCTTTTTGTTTCAAATGTTTAATTTTTTTTTAAAAAAGGTTACATAAAATTCCTTAAGCTACTTGGTAGTTATACAAGCTGTTTAAATAGTGTATCAATTTGGGAAAATATCTCAGATACCTAAAAACTGTGTTGGGACATTTTCATTCATGGGTTTTGTAAAGACTTTCACTTGGTCACTAGTGTTACGCCATTCTCTAAAGACTTGCTTCGGTTTGAGTTTTATCCAGTGACACCTAACCGATGCCAGAAATGGGTTAGATGAAGAAACCATTTTCTGTCTTAGCATAAAATCGGTTTCTGTGGGGTGATGCCCTGGGGGGTGTAGGGGCCTGATTCGCTGAGAGGGTAAAACCAGCTTTTAGTTTTATGACGGAGCGAACCTTCTAGGAGCAGCTCACAGCCCCGCAGCCTCACGCGCTGGGCCAGCCCTGGCCGCCTTGCTCCAGACCCACCCAGGCGTCTGATACGGGGAGAGTGAGAGTGCTAGTCGCTTAGTCCCGTCTGACTCTCTGCGACCCCTTGCGACCCCATGGACCAGCCCGTCAGGCTCCTCTGTCCACGGGATCCTCCAGGCAAGAATACTGGAGTGGGCCCCTTCTCCGGGGATTGTCCCGAGCCAGGGATCGAACCCGGGTCTCCTGAACTGCAGGCGGATTCCTCCCCGTCTGAGCCGCCACGGGGACCTGGGCATCAGTGGGGCTGTGGGGCTATGTGAGAGGCACCTTCCTTCCGTCTCCAGAGTCTGCATTTCAGGGAGACTGGTGGAGGTTGGCTGATGCAGGGTCCTGGGCACGGATGTCAAAAGGCCTCTCTGAGCCTGGCCCTACGGCGTGTTTTTGGTGTCATATTGTGTGTAATTCTCTTTGGTATGTGAATGATGCTCTCCCTACCAGAAAAATGATTTCTCCTCAGGAGATATTCAGATGCCTGCCTTTTTTCCCCTCAAAATATTGTTAACTTCAAATTATCTTCTTAGCTGGTGTAGGAAGTGGCAACCCACTGCAGTATTCTTGCCTAGGAAATCCCATGGACTGAGAAGCCTGGTGGGCTATAGTCCATGGGGTTGCAAAGAGGTGGACACGACTGAGCAACTGAGCATATATTTTCTTAGAGTTTTTTTCTTTTTAATTTCACTTGACAAATTAGTAGTGCCAGCAGTAGCATTTTCTGTAGTCTTTTGAGGGCAGGGTTAAGAAATAGAATTTTATTAATTTTGGTTATGCATTTTAATTAATTTTGATAATGAAATTTTTTGTCATTAAATTTGGTCATCAGAGTTCTGCTCCAGTATCCTTGATCTACAAAAATAGAATCTTTATACAGTACACACCCGTGTGGAGGAGACAAGTAAGCAGGCCTGTTATGGAAAGTTTTACCTGAATTGTTCTGGGCTGCCATCTCTCCCATACACTTAGGGCTCCATGTCTTTGAGAAAACCACACTGTTTTAGGATTGTTGGTGGATTCAGGTGGGACCCGATGCTGGTGGTGAAAAAGAGGATGTTACTAACACCAGGGAATTTGGACATCTCTTGTGTCAACAAAAAAGTTTCAGCGAAAGCTCAGAAATCCTCATCTGTACAGATAAGTCAGAATAACCTCGAAGGGGTGGCCTGGAAAGGGGAGGCCTTGATGAGACAGGAAAGCGCCTTTCACCCGCTATGCTACTGAAGAAGAATCAGATTCCCTAGGGCCTCTGGAGCGGAAGCAGGCAGGAGGTACCTGGGGGTGCTGGTCAGGGGCTGCTTCCTTACAGTGACCGTGACCTTGATGGGCAGTGGCTGGGATGCCCGCCTGAAGGAGAGGCTGGTCAGAGGTCATGGGCGTTCCTGCACCCGGGGGCCCTGTGTTCCGTGGCAGGAGCCGGCCTGCTACTGATGCGAGCACGCCGCTCCCGTGGCCGACTCGTACTGGATGACCTGTCCGAGCCGGCGCCCTGCTGGCCAGTCGGCGGGGACCAGGTCCCTGCATAGGGGTCGCTGGATGCAGGCGAGATTCCGAGCCGCGGGTGAAACGGCCTCTGTCCGCCGGGAGCCCAGTGACGGGGCAGCAGTCGCGACGTGTGCTTCTTGTGCGCCACGTGGGTGACTCACAGACTGG
>SJYQ01095553.1:9169-29802 GCA_006410935.1 Redunca redunca
ATTCAGAAAATGAAGATCATGGCATCCGGTCCCATCACTTCATGGGAAATAGATGGGGAAACAGTAGAAACAGTGTCAGACTTTATTTTGGGGGGCTCCAAATTCACTGCAGATGGTGACTGCAGCCATGAAATTAAAAGACTCTTACTCCTTGGAAGGAAAGTTATGACCAACCTAGATAGCATATTCAAAAGCAGAGACATTACTTTTCCAACAAAGGGTCTGTCTAGTCAAGGCTATGGTTTTTCCTGTGGTCATGTATGGATGCGAGAGTTGGACTGTGAAGAAAGCTGAGCGCTGAAGAATTGATGCTTTTGAACTGTGGTGTTGGAGAAGACTCTTGAGAGTCCCCTGGACTGCAAGGAGATCCAACCAGTCCATTCTGAATGAGATCAACCCTGGGATTCCTTTGGAAGGAATGATGCTAAAGCTGAAACTCCAGTACTTTGGCCACCTCGTGGGAAGAGTTGACTCATTGGAAAAGACTCTGATGCTGGGAGGGATTGGGGGGAGGAGGAGAAGGGATGACAGAGGATGAGATGGCTGGATGGCATCACTGACTCGATGGGCATGAGTCTGAGTGGTCACAAAGAGTCAGGCAACTGAGCGACTGAACTGAACTGAAGCACATGTTTGATTCCTTGATTACCATTTTCATTTTTAAAAGTATTTGCCAATTTTACATCTGAAATGACATCTCATTGCTGTTTTGGTTAAAATTATGTATTTGAATAATAAATTACTTCTTTCCTCACCTTGTGAGTTTATTGTTCATGTATATTTTTACTTTTTGAATTGCCTGTATCCTTAGACCATTTTAACTAAGATATTTTTGTTTTAAACAATTAGAAATATTTAAAAATACATTTTTTAAATACAGAAAATAATACAGCAGACACAGCACATCTCTGTGTTTTTCAGAAAGACATCCTGCTGGGCTTGAGGTCCGGGCTGTATTAATACAATCTACCATGTTGCTTACAAAAAAAAGGTAAAATGTTTACCTTTTTTATGTACTGATATGCAAATGTTTTTTGGCTTTGCTGCATGGAGTGTGCAATCTGAGTTCCCCAGCCAGGGATGGAACTTATGCCCCCTGCACTGGAAATTCAGATTCTCAGCAACTGGTGCTTGTGTGCTAAGTTGCTTCAGTCGTGTCCACTCTGTGACCCCATGGACTATAGCCCACCAGGCTCCTCCATCCTTGGGATTCTCCAGGCAAGAATGCTGGAGTGGTTTGCCATGCCCCACTCCAGGGGATCTTTCCAACTCAGGGATCAAACTGGTGTCTCTTATGTCTCCTGCATTGGCAGAAAGATTTTTTATCACTAGCACCATCTGGGAAACCCTCAACTGGGTTAATCACTGGACCACCAGGAAGTCTCGAAAATGTTTTTTGTAACATTAAGGTGCTAACCTTTTCCTATGATGTAGAGTTTTTGCTTTAATATTTGACCAATTCTTTTGACCAATTCATCAAAGTAACTGAAAAGAACAGAACAAAAGGAAAATAAATTAAACAAAATTTTTAGTTGGATATGAGAAACAGTTTCTTGAGGATAAAAAAAATAAATGCAGGAGAAGGAAATTATCATTATGGAATCTTTCACCCTCCATCTCTAGTCTATGATTTACATTAAATTTAACTGGCTAGGAAACAGAAGCTAGACCAAATGGTTGTTCATATTTTCCTAGATTCTAGGAAAAACTAATTTCAATATTAGTAGGAAAAGTTCTGGGTCACATGGCTAATTTGACTTAATATGTGTGTTCTTCACCACTGTAAGCAGAATAACTGTATCTTTGCAGTATTTCTGAATAAGAGCTGCTGACTCTACTGATCCCTGAGTCCAAAGTTCAGTACTTGGATGCAGTCTCAAAAATGACAGAAGGATCTCTGTTTGTTTCCAAGGCAAACCATTCAATATCATGGTAATCCAAGTTTGTGCCCAGTAATGCTGAAGAAGCTGATGTTGAACAGTTCTATGAAAACGTACAAGACCTTTTAGAACTAACATCCAAAAAAGATGTCCTTTTCATTATAGAGGACTGAAATGCAAAAGTAGGAAGTCAAGAAACACTGGGAGTAACAGGCAAAATTGGCCTTAGAGTACAGAATGAAGCAGGGCAAAGACTAATAGAGTTTTGCCAAGAAAAGGCATTGGTCCTAGCAAACACCCTCTTCCAACAACCCAAGAGAAGACTCTACACATGGACATCATCAGATGGTCAATACCAAAATCAGATTGATTATATTCTTTGCAGCCAAAGATGGCGAAGCTCTATACGGTCTGCAAAAACAAGACCGGGAGCTGACTGTAGCTCAGGTCATAAACTCCTTATTGCCAAATTCAGACTTAAATTGAAGAAAATAGGGAAAACCACAAAACTATTCTGATATAACCTAAATCAAATCCCTTATGATTGTATAGTGGAAGTGAGAAATAGATTTAAGGGACTAGATCTGATAGCGTGCCTGATGAACTATGGAATGAGGTTTGTGACATTGTACAGGAGACAGGGATTGAGACCAGACCATCCCCAAGAAAAAGAAATGCAAAAAAGCAAAATGGCTGTCTGAGGAAGCCTTACAAATAGCTGTGAAAAGAAGAGAAGTGAAAAGCAAAGGAGAAAAGGATATACTCATTTGAATGCAGAGTTCCAAAAAATAGCAAGGAGAGATAAGAAAGCCTTCCTCAGTGATCAATGCAAAGAAATAGAGGAAAATAATAGAATGGGAAAGACTAGAGATCTCTTCAAGAAAATTAGAGACACCAAGGAAACATTTCATGCAAAGATGGGCCCAATAAAGGACAGAAATGGTATGGACTTAAAAGAAGCAGAAGATATTAAGAGGTGGCAAGAAGACACAGAAGAACTATACAAAAAAGATCTTCATGTCTCAGATACCATGATGATGTGATCACTCACCTAGAGCCAGACATCTTAGAATGTGAAGTCAAGTGGGCCTTAGGAGGCATCAGTATGAACAAAGCTAGTAGAGGTGATGGAATTCCAGTTGAGCTATTTCAGATCTTAAAAGATGATGCTGTGAAAGTGCTGCACTCAATATGCCAGCAAATTTGGAAAACTCAGCAGTGGCCACAGAGTGGAAAAGGTCAGTTTTCATTCCAATTCCAAAGAAAGGTAATGCCAAAAGAATGCTCAAACTACCACACAATTGCACTCATCTCACACGCTAGTAAAGTAATGCTCAAAATTCTCAAAGCCAGGCTTCAACAATACGTGAACCATGAAATTCCACATGTTCAAGCTGGTTTTTGAAAAAGCGGAGGAACCAGAGATCAATTGCTAACATCTGCTGGATCATAGAAAAAGTGAGAGTTCCAGAAAAACATCTATTTCTGCTTTATTGACTATGCCAAAACCTTTGACTGTGTGGATCTCCATAAACTGTGGAAAATTCTGAAAGAAATGGGAAAACCAGACCACCTGACCTGCCTCTTGAGAAACCTCTATGCAGGTCAGGAAGCAACAGTTAGAACTGGACATGGAACAACATGAATGTGTGCATACTAAGTCACTTCAGTCATGCCTGACTCTGTGCGACCCCATGGACAGCAGCCCACCAGGCTCCTCTGTCTACGGAATTCTCTAGGCAAGAGTACTGGAGTGGGTTGCCATTTCCTTCTCCACACGGAACAACAGACTGGTTCCAAATAGGAAAAAGAGTAAGGCTTTATATTGTCACCCTGCTTATTTAACTTATATGCAGAGTACATCATGAGAAACGCTGGGCTGGATGAAGCATAAGCTGGAATCCAGATTGACAGGAGAAATATCAATAACCTCAGATATGCAGATGACACCATCCTTATGGCATGAAGTGAAGAAGAATTAAAGAGCCTCTTGATTAAAGTGAAAGAAGAGAGTGAAAAAGTTGGCTTAAAGCTCAACATTCAGAAAACTAAGACCATGGCATCCAATTCCATCACTTCATGGGAAATAGATGGGGAAACAGTTGCAACGGTGTCAGACTTTATTTTTTTGGTCTCCATAATCACTGCAGATGGTGACTGCAGCCATGAAATTAAAAGACGCTTACTCCTTGGAAGGAAAATTATGACCAACCTAGACAGCATATTAAAAATCAGAGACATTACCTTGGCAACAAAGGTCCATATAATCAAGGCTATGGTTTTTCCAGTAGTCATGTATGGATGTGAGAGCTGGACTATAAAGAAAGCTGACTGCCAAAGAATTGATGCTTTTGAACTGTGGTGCTGGATAAGACTCTTCGGAGTCCCTTAGACTGCAAGGAGATCCAACCAGTTCACCCTAAAGGAGATCAGTCCTGGGTGTTCACCGGAAGGACTGATGTTGAAGCTGAAAATCTAATACTTTGGCCACCTGATGCGAAGAACTGCCTCATTTGAAAAGACCCTGATGCTGGGAAAGATTGAAGGCACGAGGAGAATGGGATGACAGAGGATAAGACGGTTGGATGGCATCACCGACTCAATGGACATGGATTTGGGTGGACTCTGGAAGTTGGTGATGGACAGGGAAGCCTGGTGTGCTGCAGTTCATGGGGTCGCAAAGAGTCGGACATGACTGAGCGACTGAACTGAACGAAACTGAGTTTTGAATCTAAGTTCTTTTTTTTTCATATCTATGTACAATTGTTCCAGCACATTTTATTAAAAAGACTATCCTTTCTTCACCAAGTTGTGCCTTTGTCCAAAACCAGTTGTCCAGATATATGTATGAGCTTATTTCTGAACTTCCTATTTTATTCCACTGATTTATTTTTCTACCTTTATGTTAATACCACACTGTCTTTATTAGTGTGGCTTTATAATAATCCTTGAAATCAGGCAGTGATATACCTTGAAATTTGTACGCTTTTTTTTTTCAGAAAGGTTGGGCTATTCTAGATTCTTTGCATTTCCTTAAAAATATTAGAATCAGCTTGTCTATCTCTACAAAAAATCCTGTTGGGAGTTTGATTTTAATTGCATTGAGTCTATAGTTAATTTGAGGACACTTGGACATCTTTATGACATTGAGTCTTCAGGTCCATGAACATCTTCTCTTTCCATTTAATTAGGTCTTCTTTAACTTCTTTCAGCAATACTTTGTAGTTTTAGTGTACACGTCTTTCACTTCTTTTGTTAAGTTTATCACTATTTTTTCTGTTATTGTTCATGGTAATGTTTTTATATTCAAGTTTCTAATTATTTGTTGCTACTACAGAAAAATATAATTGATTTTTGTGCATTAGTCTTGTAGCCTATAACCTTACTGGTCTCAATTATTAGTTCTAATAGCTTTAAGAAAAGATTCCATTGTATTTTCTTCATAGATCATTATGTCATCTGCAAATAAAAACAGTTTGAATTTTCCTTTTCAATCTGGATGTCTTTTATCTATTTATTTATTTTTCCTTGCCTGAATGCACTGGCTAGAACCACTGCAAATTTTGAATTAAAGTGATAAGAGCAGACATTCTTACCTGTTTCTTGATCTTATGAGAAAAGTATTTAGGTTTTCACCATTGAGTATAACGGTAGCTATAGTATTCTTTAGATGACCTTTATAACGTTGAGGAAGCTCCTTTCTAATTTTAGCTTACTCTTGAGAGTCCCTTGGACTGCAAGGAGATCCAACCAGTCCATTCTGAAGGAGATCAACCCTGGGAGTTCTTTGGAAGGAATGATGCTAAAGCTGAAACTCCAGTACTTTGGCCACCTCATGCGAAGAGTTGACTCATTGGAAGAGACTCTGATGCTGGGAGGGATTGGGGGGAGGAGGAGAAGGGGACGACAGAGGATGAGATGGCTGGATGGCATCACTGACTCAATGGATGCGAGTCTGAGTGAACTCCAGGAGTTGGTGATGGACAGGGAGGCCTGGCGTGCTGCGATTCACGGGGTCGCAAAGAGTCGGACACGACTGAGCGACTGAACTGAACTGAACTGAACAGTATTTCTTATAAATAGATGTTGAGGGACTTTCCTGGTGGTCTAGTGGTTAAGAGCCTACTTTGCAATGCATGTGAGAAGGGTTCAATGCCTGGTCAGGAAACTGAGATCCCACCTGCTGCGAAGCAAATAAGCCAGCAAGCTGCAACAACTGAGCCTGCATGCCACGACTAGGAGTCTGTGCACCTCAAAGAAAGATCACACATGCCACGACTAAGACCCGAACCAGCCAAATAAATACATATAAGAAATAGTTTTTAAAAAGAAATGGATGATGAGTTTTGTCTTCATAAGCATATGATTTTTATTTTTAATTTGTATGTTGAGGTATATTGATTGACTTTTAAATGTTAAACAGACCTTCTAAGTCACGGTTCCAAGATAAACTTCATTTGATCATATGATATTTTATACCTTTAATACATTATTGAATTCAATTTGCTAACACTTTGTATAGGGTTTTTGTTCCATAGTCTTTTCTTGTAATACCTTTTTGTCTTGCTTCATTTAAAAGGTAATCCTGGCTTCCTAGAATGAGCTGAGAGCTATTCTCTTCTTTGATATTTTTGGAAGAGTTTGTGTAGAATTGGTAATATTTCTTCTTTAAATGTGTGCTGGAATTCACCTATGAAGTCATCTCAGCCCAGAGTTTCTTTGAGGTGAGTTTTGAATTATACTGCTTTCCTAAATAGATATAGAGCTATTAAGATTATTTACTGCTTCTTGAGTGAGCTTTGGCAATTTTTGTTTTTAAAGGAAATTGTCTATTTCATCTACTTTTCATATTTATTAGCATAAACTTGTCTCTTAATAATTCCTAACTGTCCCTTTAATATGCATAGAATCTTAAGAGATAGCACCTCTCTCGTTCTTAATATTTGTCATTTATGCATTCTATTTTTCCTAATAAGTCTGGTAAGAATTTTATCAACTTATCAATTGTCTCAAAGAGGCAGCTTTTGATTTCATTGATTTCTCTATTGTTTTTCTGTTTTCTATTTTATTGATTTATACTTTGATCTTATTTATTTTCTTCTGCTTCTTCCGGGCTTAATTTGTTTTTATTTTTCTAATGACTTAAGATTATTGATTTGCAGTCTTTCTTTTATTCTAATCTAGATGTCTGATTCTATAAATTTCTCCCTCAAAATTGCCTTTGGAGTATCCTACAAATTCTAATTTGTTTTATTTTTATTAGTTCAAAATAATTTTTAACTACCCTCTAAATTTCTTCTTTCACTCATGTCTTCTTTAGAAGTGTGTTTTTTAGTTTCCAAATATTTGGAGATTTTGTAAAGAGTATTCTGTTATTACTATCTGATTTAATTATATTATGGTCAAAGAACATACTAAGTATAGCTTGTGAATTGTGGTAGGACAACTACAGTTTAGTATCAACCAAAGGGAAATTATTGTCTCTCGGGAAACCCTCAGAGTCAACCAAAGTTGCTGTAATCATTTAGTTCCCAGTTTATTTCAAGTTTACAAATATTTGTTGAATGCTGATTATATATGCTGAATCCACAAAATTGTTGACATTGTTGTTCAGTCGCTCAGTCATGTCTGACTCTGTGACCCCATGGACTGCAGTATGCCAGGCTTCCCTGTCCTTCACTATCTCCCAGAGTTTGCTCAGATTCACGTCCACAGAGCTGGTGATGCCATCCAACCATCTCATCCTCTCGCCCCCTTCTCCTCCTGCCTTTAATCTTTCCCAGCATCAGGATCTTTTCCAGTGGGTCAGCACTTCATATCCAGTGGCCAAAGGAAAGTGGAGTGCCTAATCTCAAGGAAATTGCAATCTAGATTTGAATTACTGATACCAGGAAATACATGGTAAAATCAAAATGTGGATAAACAAGAAACAAGAGGGGTTCAAGGAAGGGAAGAATTGAGAAAAGCTTCACATTAGAGGTGGGACTTAAGAAGAGACTGGAAAAAGTGTTCAAGTTTGACAGGTGGAGATGGTGGGACGGTCCTTCAGGCAGAAGAAATAGGATAAGCTCAGCAACAGGAAAACATAGTACATGCTTGGGAAACTTTCCCTTGATGGAAGTTTAGGGGAGTGGTGGGAGATAAGGGGAATATTCTATAGGATTCTGAGGTCTTTATTACTGAAGAGGCATTTGGGTGACATCAAGATCTTTTGAGCCCCAAAGTTACTTTTATTCACCCACGACATTTGCTCCATAAAGTCTTAGTAGGACTTCATCCACCACAGAGCTCTGGAGAATGTCAAGTGGTTAGATTACATCACTGACCCTTCAGTGGATCCCTGTTGCACTTAGAGTAAAATCAAAACTTCCTGGGTTTTCCTGGTGGCTCAGTGGTAAAAAATCTGCCTGCCAATGCAGAAGACACCGTTTTGGTCCCTGGTCTGGAAAGATCCCACATGACGTGGAACAACTAAGCCTGTATGCTAAAACTATTGAGCCTGTGCTCTGGTGCCCAGGAGCCACAACAACTGAGCCTGTGTGCCACCGCTACTGGAGCTAGTGTGCCCTAGAGCCCATGCACTGCAACAAGGAAGCCGCTGCAATGAGAAGCCTGCACACTGTGATGAAGAGTAGCCCCACTCACCGCAGCTAGAGAGAAGCCTCTGCAGCAACAAAGAACCAGCACAGCCAAAAACAAAGAAAGAAAGAAAATTATTTTTAAAAAACTAAAAGTTTTTCAGACCTTGCAGGGTCTGCCTTTGGACTCCCTCATCTCCTACCATCGTTTTTCAACTTTATTCAGTACATTCTACCTCCATCAGCTTCCTCTCACTTCTTGAACCATAACTAGGGTTTCTCTCACTCAGGAGCTTTGTATTTTCTTTCTTCTGTCCTGAACACTTTCCCAGATCTTTGCATGGTATAGCAGGCAGCCTCTAAGGTATTCCAATTGTCCCTATCTCCTGGTGTTCACAACTTTGTATTATCCCCTCCCCTAGAAAACTCGAACTCACGTCCACAGAGCTGGTGATGCCATCCAACCATCTCATCCTCTCGCCCCCTTCTCCTCCTGCCTTTAATCTTTCCCAGCATCAGGATCTTTTCAGATCCTGATTTAGTGACTGGTTCAGATTTAGTGACTTGCTTTTAGCAAGCAGAATGGAATACAGGTGATGGATTATAAAAGGGAGGAGGTTCTCATGTGGGGTACAGTCTCTCTGGTTCTCTGGCTCATTCTGAGGAAGTCAGCTGCCTACTATGTGGTAAGTGCCAAGTCATTTCAGTTGTGTCTGACTCTTGTGACCCCATAGACTGTAGCCCACCAGGTTCCTGTGTCCATGGGATTCTCCATGGGCAAGAATACTGGAGTGGTTTGCCATGCCCTCCTGCAGGGGGATCTTCCCAACCTAGGGATTGAACCTGGACCTTTTATGTCTCCTGAATTAGCAGGCAGGTTCTCTACCATGAGCACCACCTAGGAAACCCCATGGAAAACCCTCATGGTGAGGAACTGATGTCTCAGACCAACAGCCAGCAAAGAGATCTTCCAACAGCCATGTGGGTGACATTGTAAGCTGATCCTCCCCCAGCTGAGTTGACTGCAGACCCAGATAACACCTGGATTTTAACCTTTGGGAGACCCTGAGTCAGATACCCAGCCAAGCCATGCCTGGATCACTGACCCACAGAAAACCATGAGGTAAGAGATGTTTATTATTTTAAGTTGCTGAGTTTTGAGGTAATTTGTTATGCACCCACAGGTAACTAATACATATGGCTGGTTCAGTCTTATTGATCACAGCTTAGCTCATGTATCACCTCCTCAGAGAAGCCTTTTATAACTAGCTTGGCTAAAATAACTTTCTTCCTACTCTTCTCTTCCCAAAGTCACTTTCTAATATAGTGACCTATTTTCTTTCTCCCATAGAGCTTATTTATAATTTTTACTTATTATTATTATTGGCTGTGTCACATGGCTTGAGGGATCTTTAGTCATAGAGTTTGTCATCATCTTTAATTAATTCATTTACTTGTGTGTTTTCTGACATCTCACAGCTAGAATGCAAACCCTTTAAGGGCAGGGCTATGGCCTGACTTGTTCACTGCTCCATCTCCAACACCTAGAATGATGCCTGGATCAGACCCTTGTTGAACAAATGTAAGAGATTAAAGATTTTGCATTATTTGTTCCAGAAACTTCCTGGTGTTTAGCAGAGCCAAGTCCTATGAACCAAGCATAATTGAGCATAATCTGTGCATTTGTAAGAATTTTGACAGCCAACAAAGCCTAGGGATGTTTTCAGTTTTTAGAACAAGATCTGCTTTTATTTTATGGTCAGAAAAATAACTTACCAGAGCCGCAAAACTAATAAGCCATGGAGCTGGGATTCAAACCAAGATCTAGCCAAGTTCAAAGCCAATGCTCCTGCCAAAAATTAAAACTATTTAAAAATTAAAACCATTTAAAACAAACCACAGCCTGGTCTAGCTCAATGAAACTATTAGCCATGCTGTGTAGGGCCACCCAAGATGACGGGTCATGGCAGAGAGTTCTGACAAAACATGGTCCACTGGAGAAGGGAATGGCAAACCACTTCAGTATTCTAGCCTTTAGAATCCCATGAACAGTATGAAAAGGCAAAAAGATAGGACACTGAAAGATGAACTCTCCAGATTGGTAGGTCCCCAATATGCTACTGGAGAAGAGTGGAGAAGTAACTCCAGAAAAAATGAACAGACAGAGCCAAAGCAAGAACAATGCCCAGTTGTGGATGTGACTGGTGATGGAAGTAAAGTCCGACGCTATTAAGAGCAATATCGCATAGGAATCTGGAACACTAGGTCCATGAATCAGGCAAATTGAAAGTGGTCAAACAGGAGGTGGCAAGAGTGAATATTGACATTTTAGGAATCAGTGAACTAAAATGGACAGAAATGGGTGAATTTAACTCAGATGACCGTTATATCTACTAATGTGGGCAAGAATCCCATATAAGAAATGGAGTAGCCATCATAGTCAACAAAAGAGTCTGAAATTCAGCACGTGGATGCAATCTCAAAAAATGACAGAATGATCTCTGTTCGTTTCCAAGGCAAAACATTCAATATCACAGTAATCCAAGTCTATGCCCTGACCAGTAATGCTGAAGAAGCTGAAATCGAATGGTTCTATGAAGACCTACAAAACCTTCTAGAACTAACACCCAAAAAAGATATCCTCTTCATTATAGGGGACTGGAATGCAAAAGTAGAAAGTCAAGAAATACCTGGAGTAACAGGCAAAATTGGCCTTGGAGTACAAAATGAAGCAAGGCAAGGGCTAACAGAGTTTTGCCAAGAGAATGCACTGGTCATAGCAAATACTCTCATCTAACAAGAGAAGGCTATACATATGGACATTACCAGGTGGTCAACACAAAAATCAGATTCATTATATTTTTTGCAGCCAAAGATGGAGAAGCTCTATACAGTCAGCAAAAACTAGACCAGGAGCTGACTGTGGCTCAGGTCATGAACTCTTTATTGCCAAATTCAGACTTAAATTGAAGAAAGTAGGGAAAACCACTAGACCATTCAGATATGACCTAAATCAAATCCCTTACGATTATACAGTGGAAGTGACAAATAGTTTCAAGGGACTAGATCTGATAGACAGTGCCTGAAGAACTATGGACATTGTATAGGAGGCAGTGATCAAGACCATCCTCAAGAAAAAGAAATACAAAAAGGCAAAATGATTGTCTGAGGAGGCCTTACAGATAGCTGTGCAAAGAGAGAAGCGAAAGGCAAAGGAGAAAAGGAAAGGCATACCCATTTGAATGCAGAGTTCCAAAGAATAGCAAGGAGAGATAAGAAAGCCTTCCTCAGTGATCAGTGCAAAAAAATAGAGGAAAACAATAGAATGGGAAAGACTAGAGATCACTTCAAGAAAATTAGAGAGACCAAGGGAACATTTCATGCAAAAATGAGTACAATAAAGGACAGAAATGGTATGGACCTAATAGAAGCTGTAGATACTAAGAAGAGGCGGCAAGAATACACAGGAGAACTGTACAAAAAAATCTTCATAACCCAGATAACCATGATGGTGTGATCACTCACCTAGAGCCAGACAACCTGGAATTCGAAGTCAAGTGGGCCTTAGGAAGTATGCAGGTCAAGAAACAACAATTAGAACTGGACATTGAACAACAGACAGATTCCAAATCAGGAAAGGAGTACGTCAAGGCTGTATATTGTCCCCCTGTTTATTTAACTTATATGTAGAGTACATCATGCAAAATGCTGGGCTGGATGAAGCACAAGCTGGAATCAAGATTGCTGGGAGAAACATCAATAACCTCAGATATACAAATGACATGACCATTATGGCAGAAAGTGAAGAACTAAAGAACCTCTTGATGAATGTGAAAGAGGAGAGTGAAAAATTGGCTTAAAACTCAACATTCAGAAAACTAAGATCATGGCATCCAGTCCCATCACTTCATGGCAAATAGATGGGGAAACAGTGGAAAGAGTGACAGACTTTTCTATGGGGGGGCTCCAAAATCACTGCAGATGGTGATTGCAGCCATGAAATTAAAAGATTCTTGCTCCTTGGAAGAAAAGTTATCACCAACCTAGACAGCATATTAAAAAGCAAGACATTACTTTGCCAACAAAGGTCCATCTAGTCAAAGCTATGGTTTTTCCAGTGGTCATATATGGATATGAAAGCTGGACTATAAAGAAAGCTGAGTGCTGAAGAATTGATGCTTTTGAACCGTGGTGTTGGAGAAGACTCTTGAGAGTCCCTTGGACTGCAAGGAGATCCAACCAGTCCATCCTAAAGGAAATCAGTCCTGAATATTCATTGGAAGGACTGATGCTGAAGTGAAACTCTAATACTTTGGCCACCCGATATGAAGAACTGACTCANCGAAGTCAAGTGGGCCTTAGGAGGTATGCAGGTCAAGAAACAACAATTAGAACTGGACATTGAACAACAGACAGATTCCAAATCAGGAAAGGAGTACGTCAAGGCTGTATATTGTCCCCCTGTTTATTTAACTTATATGTAGAGTACATCATGCAAAATGCTGGGCTGGATGAAGCACAAGCTGGAATCAAGATTGCTGGGAGAAACATCAATAACCTCAGATATACAAATGACATGACCATTATGGCAGAAAGTGAAGAACTAAAGAACCTCTTGATGAATGTGAAAGAGGAGAGTGAAAAATTGGCTTAAAACTCAACATTCAGAAAACTAAGATCATGGCATCCAGTCCCATCACTTCATGGCAAATAGATGGGGAAACAGTGGAAAGAGTGACAGACTTTTCTATGGGGGGGCTCCAAAATCACTGCAGATGGTGATTGCAGCCATGAAATTAAAAGATTCTTGCTCCTTGGAAGAAAAGTTATCACCAACCTAGACAGCATATTAAAAAGCAAGACATTACTTTGCCAACAAAGGTCCATCTAGTCAAAGCTATGGTTTTTCCAGTGGTCATATATGGATATGAAAGCTGGACTCTAAAGAAAGCTGAGTGCTGAAGAATTGATGCTTTTGAACCGTGGTGTTGGAGAAGACTCTTGAGAGTCCCTTGGACTGCAAGGAGATCCAACCAGTCCATCCTAAAGGAAATCAGTCCTGAATATTCATTGGAAGGACTGATGCTGAAGTGAAACTCTAATACTTTGGCCACCCGATATGAAGAACTGACTCACTGGAAAAGACCCTGATGCTGGGTCCTCCATCAGCCTTTCTCCTGAAGGCAGGAGAAGGGGATGACAGAGGATGAGATGGTTGGATGGCATCACCGACTCAGTGGACATTAGTTTGAGTTGGTAATACGGGGAGGCCTGGCAAGCTGCAGTCCATGGGGTCACAAAGAGTTGGACATGACTGTGTGACTGAACTGACTGATAGTTTCTGAAAACAAAATAGATGGCAAGAGGTAATAGTCAAGGGGAAGCAAGTAGAATATTTTACAGGAAAACATGTGACAGTTCAGGAAGAGTTGACGTGAAAGACAACATGGGGCCCTGGGCTTATTTAGAAAACTGCTGAATATGAAAAGGACAAAATGAGGAGCAGGGTAACCATGAAAAGTGTATGAGGAAAAGTCATTTGTCACAGTAAAATGATTACCTAGGTGCTTGCTGTCCACACTCCTACCCCAGGTGGGTGTCTGGTCCTTTCCTAGGGGACTTTGAGTCCTGCAGGAGATTTGTGTGAGCCTGACAAATTTTGCTGCTCTGACAACTCAAGGTGTGATGCCTTGCAGGCACTAGAAGTTGTAGTACACTATATATATATGGCCTCCCGGGTAGTGCTAGTGGTTAAGAAACTGCCTGCCAGTGAACGAGACACAAGACACTTGGGTTTGATTCCTGAGTCAGGAAGATGCCCTGGAGGAGGGCATGGTAACCCACTCCAGTATTCTTGTCTGGAGAATACAATGGACAGAGGAGCCTGGTGGGCTACAGTCCATGGGGTCTCAGAGAGTCGAACACGATTGAAGTGATTTAGCACGTACGCACGTGGCTAACACGTAAAGAATCCCTGGTGGCTCAGATGGTAAAGAATCCTCCTGCAATGCAGGAGCGTGAGTTCAATCCCTGGGTCAGGAAGACCCCCTGGAGAAAAGTTGTAGTACATTATAAGATGATTAAAGCCACACTGGGCTTCCCTAGTGGCTCAGTTGGTAAAGAATCTGCCTGCAATTCGTGAGACCTGGGTTTGATTCCTTGGTTGGGAAGATTCCCTTGGAGAAGGGAACAGCTACCCACTCCAGTATTCTGGCCTGGAGAATCCCATGGACTGTATAGTCCAAGGGATTGCAAAGAGTCGAACATGACTGAGCAACTTTCCCTTAACTTTACTTCAAAGCCACACCACTGCCTCCCTCCTCTCCTTCCCCTTCCTGCCCTCAATCTCCCCAGCAACAGCAAGAGTGAAACATATCAAGGATGCCATGTTCCTGGCAAGAGTGCTCAGAAGGGCTTTGCATTCATATTGCAGTTCTGCCATGTTCCACCGAACACTAGTGCTGGGACTTTGAGCAAAATAGTCCTTGTGCGTTTCAAAAACTTGACCTCACCTCTTATTTTGGTCATTGATGAGATGACCAGTTCCATGCCAGTCTATACTGTGTAGCCCAATAGGATCTAAGCCATATGTCTCTTGATTTCTGTCCTGAGGTTTTTCTGACATGCCTTGCAATATGGCTACAGGACTCATCTCAGCTCTCAGCTTTTATACTTGGAAGTACAAAACTTCATGTGCTACGGGGCAAACGCTGACCAGTGGAATGGGGGTTGGAGGTAGCTAATGTACAAATTTGCCTTCTGTCTTCTCAGGTGGAAAATTCTCAGACAGTCCCGTGGGATCAACAACCAGTATTTCATAATGCTTGTCCATAATACACATTCTTGTGTTGGTTTCATTTCCTTCCCTTTTCACTCCCTTCCTCCCTCACTCCTGTCCCTGGGGTCATTTTCTCAATTAAGCTACTCACCCAAAAGCTTTTCTTTTAGGCTTTGCTTTAGGGAAAACATAGATTATTTAATCTCTCTGTTCCTCAGGCCATCATCTGTAAAACAGGTAATTTGCTGTTGTTCAGTCGATCAGTCTTGAATAACTCTTGCAACCCTATGGACTACAGCACACCAGGCTTCCCTGTCCTTCACTGTCTCTGGGAGTTTACTCAAAGTCATGTCCATTGAGTTGATGATGCCATCCAACCATCTCATTCTCTGTTGCCCCCTTCTCCTGCCTTCAATGTTTCCCAGCAAATAGGGAATATTTATGTCAACTTCACAAGGTTTGTATAAATGTAAATTAATCCATGAGAAGCAGGTAAGGGACTGCTTTCTACACAAGTGTACTGTGTTCCAGCTATCACTGTTGTTGAATAAAAGGGAGTGTCTGTATATAAGGAGAACCCAACTTGTCCCTAGCTCTGAGAAGAATTGATCACATCTTTACTTTCTTCCATAAACTTTCAACTAGATACTTAATATGTTAGTCTAGTAAAAGGAAACAAAAGAGAGAAGGATCTAGAGGTGCTCTGTGTAGAAAACTGGCACTGATGAAGTCAAAGACAAAAATTTTGGGGAATTTTCCCTCAAAAGTTAATAACCTGGGGATTATCAATATCCAACAGAATTTATTTAAAGTTACATATGCGTGTGACTCTGAGATGTCTTCTGTGGGAGGGAAATTCTCAAGTGGGATATATGGTTAGTATTTGTGTGTGTGTGTGTGTGCCTCCACACGCTTAATCGCTCAGCTATATCCGATTCCTTGCAACCCCATGGACTGTAGCCCACCAGGGTCCCCTGTCCACAGCATTTCCCAGGCAAGAATACTGAAGTGGGTTGCCATTTCCTACTCCAAGGGATCTTCCCGACCCAGGGATCGAACCTGCATCTCCTGCATTGGCAGGTGGGTTCATTACCACTTGAGCCACAAGTCTTTACAGTTGTTTTAAGGTATAGATTTGCAAGTCAGCCCTGTATGAATGAATGTGTCCACTTCCTACTATGCCTGCTCTTTGATTAGCTGCCACAGGTGGTCAGCAGTGTTCTGAACTATGGAACCATGAAGAACTGTCCTGACTTCCCCATGAGAGAACAAAATTATGAATATCAGAGTCAGCCTTAGCTTTTCTTTTTTTTTAATTTTAAGATGCCTGTTTCATTTATTTATTTGGCTCTTGGGGTCTTACTGCAGCACATGGGATCTTTTGTTTTGGAGGACAGACTCTCTAGTTGCAGCTCACGGGCTTAGTTGCTCAATGGCATGTAAGATCTTAGTTCCCCAACTGAGGATTGAACCCAAGTCCCCTGCATTCATTGCAAGGTGGATTCTTAACCACTGGACCATTAAGAAAGTACTTGCACTGACTTTTCACTCCCTTTCATAGGCCACACAAGATGAAATCTCCATATTCCATAGACTGTCTTCCCTAGAATGTCTTCCATAGCCGGCCTCCTCTTTCCATTCGCCTTTACTTCCCCTTACACTTCAGAATTTCTTCAAACCATTTCCTTGGAACACCTTTCCTCTGTTCTCTATCCATCTAGTTCAGAACCATTCTTAAATCTGTGGCTCTTTCTCTCTCCAGGAAGCTACCTTATATCCTTTTCTTGCTACTTCTCCTGTCTCTGGCATGTCGATTAATGGTTTCAGTCACTAGGAGAAAATCTCTTTGGAAGCTGCTCTCTGCCCTGAAATACACTATATTTCCTCTCCTGAGGCTGGCTCAAGCTCAGTGTCGTCCACTAAGCCACACGCAGCTGCCTCAATCCATGCTGAAAATCCCCTTCTCTCAGCCCCCACCCTAGGTCATACCTCTGGACCACTGATACATGCTTAAACATTTAGTAATACATTTTTATGTATATGAACTATTCTTTGTCTCAGTTTGCTTGGTAGAGAGAACTTCAAAGTTGTGATGGGGGAGGAGGAGCCCAGGCAGAAGCCAGTGATTTCCCTGCAGTGAGGAGACAGAGCTCAAAGCATTGAAGACCAAAGAGTTTAGATTTGTAGGACAGAGTATCAGGGAGGAGAGAACTTCACAGAGACACTACTCTGAAAATTTTTAGAGTGTGCCCTTTGAGTATTGATCAGCATATGTATGCAACGAAAGTATGCAAATTCAGGTAAAGAATAACCCATAAAGATTAGCAATAACAGTGACTGGCATTCACACAGGCTAAGAAGAGTGCCTTTTTCCACCAACCATACTGAAAAGTTTCATGACATACAGGTCAGTGGGCAGAGTACAAAGAAGCATGTTGCCTCAAAGGGGAATAGCTAACTCCAAACAGTGCTGCTATGGTCTCATCTGACAAATCAGGAAAGCAAGACCCAAAGGTATTAGATTGCTTCCATGTAACTTAATAACATTCAAGAACAAATCTCAGGAGTATTTGTAGGCAGACTTCCCCTGGTTGTTCAGGGATTAAGAATCCACCTGCCAATGCAGGAGACACAGGTTTGATCCCTGGTCCAGGGAGATTCCGTATATCACAGAGCAACTAAGCCATGGGCCACAACTACTGAGCCTAAAGCCTATGCTCGGCAACAAGAAAAGCCACTGCAATGAGAGGCCTATGCACAGCAACAAAGTGCAGCCAAAAATAAAAAAAAATTATGAAAGAATATTCTTCGGTATCAAAAATATCCATCTGGGGAAAGGGGTTGGGGAGGAGAGTTAAATAAGCAGAGCACAGGGGATTTGCAGGGCAATGAAAATACTCTGTATGATATTATAGTGATTGATATAATGCTATTTTACTTTTGTTTAAATCCATAGAATGTACAATGTCAAGAGTGAACTCTAAGGTAAACTACGAACTTTGGGTTGCCATGATGTATCAATGGAGGTTCATTCTTGGTAAATTTGCCACTTTGGTGAATGATGTTGAAAATGGGAGAAGCTATGCATGTGTGGGGTCAGGGGAGTATGTGAAAAGTCTCTGTATCTCTCAGTTTTATTGTAAATCTAAAAGTTCCCTTAAAAAAATTGTCCTTAAAATAAAACCATCTCCTAACAAGGTGAAATTTACAATGCCTGGCACTCATTACCAGACATGCAAAGAACCAGGAAAACATATTCCATAAGGAGGAGAAAAAAACCAATCAATCAAAAATGAACCAGAACTGACAGAGCTGTTAGAATAAAGCAGTCAACTAAATTAAAACAGCTATTCTAACTGTATTCCATATGTTCAAAAAGTTAAGTAGAGACATGAAGATGGAAAATCTTCCAAATTGACTTTATAGAGATGAAAGCTACAATGTCTAGGATAAAAAAACACCCTGGATATGATTAATTGCAGATTCGACATTACTTTTAAAAGGATTAGTGAAAAATCCAGTGCTGGAAACCATCCAATGAAATACACAGGAAAAAGTGAATTTTAAAAAGCAAAAGGAAAGTGCACCAATAACTTATGAGACAACTTCAAGCCTAATACACATGCAGTTAGAGGCCCCAGATGAGGTAGAAGAGAAATTAAATAAGGGAGTTCAAAAATATTACAAAAAATAATGGCCAAAAGTTTTTCAAATTTTATAACCATAAACCCATACATCCAAGATCCTTAATGAACCTCTAAAACAAAAGCTATGAATAAAACTATATATAAACACATTACAAGCAAATTGTTCAAAGACAATAATAAAGGGAAAAATCTTAGAAGCAGCCAGAGGAAAAAGCTACCTTACAGAGGGGCACATATAAGGAAAACATTCATTTGTCTTGTTGAAAATAATGTGAGATAACAGTGAAAAAATATCATTCAGTTCAGTTCAGTTCAGTCGCTCAGTCGTGTCCGACTCTTTGCAACCCCATGAATTGCAGCACGCCAGCCCTCCCTGTCCATCACCAACTCCCAGAGTTCACTCAAACTCACATACATCGAGTCAAAGATGCCATCCAGCCATCTCATCCTCTGTTGTCCCCTTCTCCTCCTGCCCCCAATCCTTCCCAGCATCAGAGTCTCTTCCAATGAGTCAACTCTTCGCATGAGGTGGCCAAAGTACTGGAGTTTCAGCTTTAGCATCATTCCTTCCAAAGAAATCCCAGGGCTAATCTCCTTCAGAATGGACTGGTTGGATCTCCTTGCAGTCAGTCCAAGGGACTCTCAAGAGTCTTCTCCAACACCACAGTTCAAAAGCATCAATTTTTTGGCGCTCAGCTTTCTTCACAGTCCAACTGTCACGTCCATACATGACCACTGGAAAAAACATAGCCTTGACTAGACGGACTTTTGTTGGCAAAGTAATGTCTCTGCTTTTTAATATGCTATCTAGGTTTAACATGCTAACTTTCCTTCCAAGGAGTAAGTGTCTTTTAATTTCATGGTTGCAATCACCATCTGCAGTGATTTTGGAGCCCCCCAAAATAAAGTCTGACACTGTTTCCACTGTTGTGTCAACGAAATCAGATTAATTATATTCTTTGCAGCCAAAGATGGAGAAGCTCTATACGGTCAGCAAAAACAAGACCGGGAGCTGACTGTGGCTCAGATCATGAACTCCTTATTGCCAAATTCAGACTTAAATTGAAGAAAGTAGGGAAAACCATTAGATCATTCAAGTATGACCTAAATCAAATCCCTTATGATTATACAGTAGAAGTGAGAAATAGATTTAAGGGACTAGATCTGATAGACAGAGTGCCTGATGAACTATGGAATGAGGTTTGTGACATTGTACAGGAGACAGAGATCAAGACCATCCCCATGGAAAAGAAATGCAAAAAAGCAAAATGGCTGTCTGGGGAGGCCTTACAAATAGCTGTGAAAAGAAGACAAGCAAAAAGCAAAGGAGAAAAGGAAAGATATAAGCATCTGAATGCAGAGTTCCAGAGAATAGCAAGGAGAGATAAGAAAGCCTTCCTCAGCAATCAATGCAAAGAAATAGAGGAAAACAACAGAATGGGAAAGACTAGAGATCTCTTCAAGAAAATTAGAGAAACCAAGGAACATTCCATGCAAAGATGGGCTCGATAAAGGACAGAAATAGTATGGACCTAACAGAAGCAGAAGATATTAAGAAGACATGGCAAGAATACACAGAAGAACTGTATAAAAAAGATCTTCACGACCAAGATAATCATGATGGTGTGATCACTCACCTAGAGCCACACATCCTGTAATGTGAAGTCAAGTGGGCCTTAGAAAGCATCACTACGGAAGTAAGCCAGAAAGAAAAACACCAATACAGTATACTAACGCATATATATGGAAT
>SJYQ01095553.1:30617-42840 GCA_006410935.1 Redunca redunca
CCTGAGAAACTTGCCCTAAATTTTAATAAAATATTACTGAATTCTGGAAACAGTGAGCGAGGTTTGCAGACTTCATTCCTTTAGCAAATAGACAAATTGGTTGAAACTAGGTCCAAATTATCTGCCTCAGAGCCTCCGGTCATGAAGCCTGTAATACCTGATAGTAGTATAGTTGTCTGAGCAGAGATATCAGGGTATAAAATTAGAAATCCTGTTTTTAAAAGACAAATCTCCTTTCCCAGAAGGGCAAATTCACCCAGTGGAATACTGACTTTAGCTGGCCTGGGAGAAGCAGGTGACAGCTTATTCGACTGGGCAAGGACATTAACTCTTCACAAATCCTTTTTTTAATTTTTATTTTTGGCTGCACTCTGCAGCATGTGGGATCTTCCCCTGGGCTCAGTCACTAAGTTGTGTTGGACTCTTTGCGGTCCCATGGACTGTAGTCCACTAGGCTCCTCTGTCCTGGGATTTTCCAGGAAAGAATACTGGAGTGGGTTGCCATTTCCTCTTCCAGGGGATCGTCTCCACCCAGGGGTCAAACCCCCGTCTCCCAAGGCTCCTGCATTGGCAGGCGGATTCTCTACCACTGAACCACGAGGAAGCCCTTCCTCAGTTTCCCCACCAGGTATCAAACCCTCAGCCACCTGCAGTGAAAGTGGGGTCTTAGCCAGTGGACCGCCAGGGAAGTCCCAGTTCTTCACATAATTCTTACAGCAATCAAAACACTGTTTATTGTTGACATCTGATTGCACGAGTAATTCGTGATGCTCAGAGAAAAATAAGAAAACACGACCAAGCAAGAAGAGACTATCATAATCGTAGTCTCATAATTCCCTCTATTAATGCCTTAGTGGAAATCCTTCAGAGCCTTTTCTATGTGGTTTCAAAGAAACAAAAAATGGGCTAAGAGCACAATGTACACTTTTTAATAAATTGTTTTCTTCACTTGCCAATATATTCTGAATTTTTTTCATTTCAAATTGATGCATTTATGCAACATCATTAAACTTTGGTATGGATATAAAATAATCTATTTGATTGGTTCCATAATTCTCAACATTTCCAATAATTTGATATTCCAAACAAGGCTTTGCTGAGCATCTTTGATTTTATCCACTGATTCTACAAATTATCATCACTGATATTTTCCTTAGGATAACTTCTATAGAAGAGGAATTTCTTTGTTAAAGAACATGAATATTTAAAAGATGCTTTTATATGTTTTCCAATAGGCCCTTCAGAGTAGTTGTACTAATTTATTTTTTAAATTAATTTTTATTAGAGCATAGTTGATTTGCAATGCTATCTTAGTTTCAGGTGTACAGCAAAGTGGATCAGTCATACATATACATATATCCACTCTTTTTTAGATTCTTTTCCCATATGGATCATTACAGAGTACTGAGCAGAGTTCCCTGTGCTATACAGGTAGTTCTTATTAGTTATCTGTTTTATATGTATGTGTGTGCATATGTAAATCCCAGTCTCCCAGTTTATCCCCCCTACCCCCAGCTGTACCAATTTACTACTTCCACTGTCAGTGCATATGCTGTTACTTTCAACAAGCTCCATAAGAGAAGAGTGTGATAAACTCATGTATTACTGTCCCTTTTTATCTGTGAGCAGCCAAGTAGAAAGCCAATGAAATCGCTTTTCATATCTAGATTGGGATTAGGTTTGGAAGCTCAGAGTAATTAAGCAAAAAGGATTTCTCCAAAGTTATGGAGCTTGAAACATTAGCCGATGGATAAAAACGTAAGTAGAAGAAAAAGAAAAAGCCCACTCAAGGCGAGGTAAAGCAATTAACAGTGTGTTTTTGCTATTGACCTTCTAAAATCGTTCCTGTGTCATGCTAAGTCGCTACAGTTGTGTCCAATCCTTTGCGATTCTATGGACTGTAGCCCGCCAGGCTCCTCTGTCTGTTAGATTTTCCAAGCAAGAATACTGGAGTGGGTTGCCATTTCCTTCTCCAGGGCATCTTCTTAACCCTGTGATTGAACTCGACTCCTGTGTCTTCTGCATTGGCAGGTGGATTCTTTACCACTGAGCCACCTGGGAAGCTTGAAGGTAAGGAAATCTATTCCAATTCATTGTGCAGTAGAAATGAATGTTCTTGTCTATTCAAGATCCCTTCACCTCCCCAGCTTTTTTTGTTAATAACCTGGTCCTTGTTATGGCACTGGGCAATACTACTATTCTATCTCTCTGGCCATGGTGACTGGTCCAGAGATGGGCTTATGACCCCAGTCAGAGAAATCAGAATCCTTAGGCAAACATTTTCTAACTGGACTGGTCTTTTCTTCTCTTTTGGTCACTGAATTTTTTAGCTGTAGCCCCAACACTATTGGAGGGCATGTTCCCTGCTGGGTACAGACAGTCTATCTGCAAGAGGAGGTCTTTAGCACAAGGTTTCCTAACGTGATTAGTGATGAGTTAATTGATTAACTAGAGAACATGAGGTGCCAACTAACTGGCATGGTTATAACCTCATCCAAAACTGGCACGCAGAGTAGAAAAAAATGTTGGGAGCAACACCAATGGTGATGTCTGAGTGACTTCATGCTTTGTTTATTCCAGCATCAGGTTGTAAAGTTGTTAACAATGTGTGCAGGTCATCCTAGTGATAAAGATGGTAGAGGTAGTAATGAGTCAGTACTCTTGAGTAAGAGCCACGAGTAACATAGAAATAAAGGACAACTATGAACCTGGAACCTAGAAGGACTTAGATTCATGCAAGGTTAATATTGTTGACCTAGTTCCAAATAGGGAAAGGACTACATCAAGGTTGTATATTGTCACGTTGCTTATTTAACTTATATGCAGAGTACATCATGAGAAACGCTGGGCTGCATTAAGCACAAGCTGGAATCAAGATTGCTGGGAGAAACATCAATAACCTCAGATATGCAGATGACACTACCCTTACAGCAGAAAGCCAAGAACTAAAAAGCCTCTTGATGAAAGTGAAAGAGGAGAGTGAAAAAGTTGGCTTAAAACTCAACATTCAGAAAAATAAGATCATCACATCAAGTCACATCACTTCATGGCAAATAGATGGGGAAACAGTGGAAAGAGTGACAGACTTTTCTGTGGGGGGGCTCCAAAATCACTGCAGATGGTGATTGCAGCCATGAAATTAAAAGATTCTTGCTCCTTGGAAGAAGAGTTATGACCAACCTAGACAGCATATTAAAAAGCAAGACATTACTTTGCCAACAAAGGTCCATCTAGTCAAAGCTATGGTTTTTCCTGTGGTCATGTATGGATATGAAAGCTGGACTATAAAGAAAGCTGAGTGCTGAAGAATTGATGCTTTTGAACCGTGGTGTTGGAGAAGACTCTTGAGAGTCCCTTGGACTGCAAGGAGATCCAACCAGTCCATCCTAAAGGAAATCAGTCCTGAATATTCATTGGAAGGACTGATGCTGAACTGAAACTCTAATACTTTGGCCACCTGATATGAAGAACTGACTCACTGGAAAAGACCCTGATGAAAGATTGAAAGCAGGAGGAGAAGGGGACAACAGAGGATGAGATGGTTGGATGGCATCACCGACTTAATGGACATGAGTTTGCTGCAGTCTGTGGGGTCACAAAGAGTTGAATATGACTGAGCGACTGAACTGAACCGAATATTGTTGACAATAAGTGTTGGAATAAAATAATGTACATCACTAAAGGCTATGCTTCTCAATAAGGAAAGAATCCTATAGCAATCTAAAGAGGGAAAGGAAAATCTACTTAAATTTAAATCTATCTGATTAGCCATGTGAAATGCCATTTTAAAGTAAAAACCAAGACACAATTTTTTACATACTAAGCAGCTAATTACAGTACAGGTATAAAGTTCCTATTTTATGTCCCGGGAACATAATCTTAAATTGCAACTAGTGAGATTTGGGAAACCTTCAGAGAGAGGTGTTTGCAATGAGTGTTGAAGATTGCTTGACATAGTGATGGAGATGGTATAGAAAAATATCCCAAGCTAAGGACAGTAGCATGAATAAAATATTGGAGAGATCTGTGAATGCAGTGTGCTACCTTTTGTATAAGAAAAAGAAACAGAGTACATATTATTTACTTGTATGAAAGCTTAAATGTTCTGTACACTCATAAGAGTTTCCCAGGTGGCCCAGTGATAAAGAATCTGCCTGCCTGTGCAGGAAAGGCCAGTTCAATCCCTGTGTCAGGAAGATTCCTTGGAGGAGAAATTGGCAACCCACTCCAGTATTCTTGCTGGAAAAATCCCATGGACAGAGGATCCTGGCAGGTGATAGTCCATGGGGTTGCAAAGAGTTGGACACGATTTGAGTGCCTGAGCACACACCTATGCATGCATACTCCTAAGAACCTAATATCAAGGGTTGGCTACTGGGAGTCAGGAATGTGATCTGGATGGATGGGGGACAGGGCTGGAGGGAAGACTTGTCAGTGGAATTAGAGTTTAGTTCTATTTGAATGACAGAATTTAGTGAACAGTAGGTTTAGGGTGGTGTTAGATCAAGCAAAATCTTAAATGTTTTGTTATAGGATTTGTAATTCAGTTTCTGGGTGATGGAAACCCACTGCTGCTGCTGCTGCTAAGTCTCTTCAGTTGTGTCTGACTCTGTGCGACCCCATGGACTGCAGCCTACCAGGTCCCTCCATCCATGGCATTTTCCAGGCAAGAGCACTGGAGTGGGTTGCCATTGCCTTCTCTGTGGAAACCCACTACAGAATTTTAAACGTAAAACTGATCTAGGCTTCCCTGGTGGCTCAGTGGTAAGAAATCCGCCTGCTATTGCAGTAGACAGAGGTTCAATCCCTGGTCCCAGAACCCTGTCATAGGGCAGCTAAGCCAGTGAGCCCCAACTACTGAGCCTATGCTCTAGAGCCCAGGAGCCACAACTACAGAGCCCACAGCCCGCAACTACTGAAGCCCACGCATTCTAGAGCCTTTCCTCTGCAAGAAGAGAAGCCACCACAGCGAGAAGCTCAGGCACCACAACTAGAGAGTAGCTCGCACAACAACAAGGACCCGCACGGCCAAAAATAATTTAAAAAAAAAAGACTGACCAAATACAGTCTTCATGGAAGTGGTATTTGCTCTGTAATACCTGAAATGCAAGCAATGTTACACTCTTTTATGTTCCAAAGTCAAATCAAATTTGCTTCATTTGTCAGAGTTTGCAAAACAAAAACAGTTTTGTTGCAGACAAAAGTGTGTTAGGAGGAGTTCTCCCCACCCTCCCAATTCCATTAGGATCATGTTAGAGGTCTGGGAGCTTACAGATAACCTAAAAAGAAATCAGCTTCCCTAGTAGCTCAGTTGGTAAAGAGTCTGCCTGCAGTGCAGGAGACCTGGGTTCAATCCCTGGATTGGGAAGACCCCCTGGAGAAGGAAATGGCAAACCACTCCAGTATCCTTGCCTGGAAAATCCCATAGACAAAGGAGCCTGGTGGGCTGCAATCCATGGGGTCACAAGAGTTGGACATGACTTAGCAACTTCACCACCACCACCAAAAAGAAATCACTCAACCTGTGGCCCAGGCTTTGCTGTTTCTTCCTATCCTGGAACAGGACCAGTTACATAATTTGCAGGGCTCAGTGCCAAATGAAAATGCAGAGTCCTTTGTTCAAAAATTGTTGGGAATTTCAAGATGGTGACAGCAGAGCACTGGATCCCAGTGTGGGGCCCTTCTGTGTGTGAGTGCACAGATCTGTCTCAGACCCATGAAGCTGGCTCTCTCTGAGGGCAGGCAGCCTCACATGGACTACACTACTTTGCAAAACTAAGCTCCAGGAGTCTCTACTAGAGTAAGATGTGAGGCCAATGGGATTACAGTGGTGCCCAAGGGGTCTATCTCCTAGAACGCCTCCCAAACCTTACTGTGCATGCAAATCACAAGGTATTGCTAGGATGCAGATTCTAACTCCGGAGTAGGTCTGGGGTAGTATTTGAGATTCTGCATTTTTGCAGACTTCCACATGCTGCTGTTTCTTCAGGTCTTGTTTTCCACATTTTGATCCACAAAGCGTTACACCATAACCCTGTGCTGTGTGCTTGGTTGCTCAGTCATGTCTGACTCAGCCCTATGGATGGCTCCTCTGTCGATGAGATTTTTCAGGCAAGAATACTGGAGTGGGCTGCCATTTCCTTCTTCAGGAGATCTTCCTGACCCAGAGGTTGAACCCATGTCTCCGGTGTCTACTGCACTGCAGGTGGACTCTTTACCCACTGAGCCATAGGGGAGACTCCATAACCTTAGATGCATGCAACCAACCCTCAGACTCGCCTCCTGACTCTCCAAGAATTCATACCTGGTGTCCAATCTTTTATCTCACAAAGCCTCAGCTGCTAAGGGTAGGGAAGGAGGTAAATATCCCCATTCAGTCTATAACCTAGAAGACAAGTAATACTTGAATTTCCTCATCAGGCTATTTTATAAAGATAAAGGAGATGTCTGCATGAGGCATGGGAGAAAAAAACATGAAGAAATGAGAGGCAGTTATAATTGCACAAGAGTTTAATAAGGCCCTGAGGATTAGAATGGAAGCAGACAGGAGAGGCTTTTCAAAGGTCAACCTAACTGGCTGAGGAAGCCAACTAGGAGGAGAGGGAGAGGGAGGAAATGGAGGTTAAGTCCAGAGTTTTGAGCCTGGATATGCCTACAATGATAAGGATACCATTAACCCAGGAGGGCAGAAAGGGCAGCAGCTCTGAGAAGACATAAGTTCAGTTCAGTTAATGCTAAGTTTTAGGGGCTGTACATCCTTATATATCTGGGCTTTCCAAGTGGCTCAGCAGTAAAGAATCCACCTACCAATGCAGGAGATGTGGGTTCGATCCCTGGGTCAGGAAGATCTCTTGGAGCAGGAAATGGCAACCCACTCCAGTATTCTTGCCTGGGAAATCCCATGGACAGAGGAGCCTGGAGGGCTACAGTCCACAGGGTCACAAAAGAGTCGGACACGACTTAGCAACTAAACAATATCCTTATACTAGGAGAAATCCTAGGCATCTAAGTAAGTAGAAATCAGAGCAAAATGGTGAAAGAAATACATTCAGGTCAGTTCAGTCGCTCAGTCGTGTCTGACTCTTTGTGACCCCATGAATCGCAGCATGCCAGGCCTCCCTGTCCATCACCAACTCTTGGAGTTCACTCAGACTCATGTCCATCAGTGATGCCATCCAGCCATCTCATCCTCTGTTGTCCCCTTCTCCTCCTGCCCCCAATCCCTCCCAGCATCAAAGTCTTTTACAATGAGTCAACTCTTCACATGAGGTGAATGGGTATCAAATGAGTATGGAGAGTATGGATGTAAAATGCAAAGTTTTTCAAAATAAGAATGTGAGGACACATGTTCACTGAGTGGAAGAAATCCAAAATAATGGGTGTTGCTACTGCTACTGCTAAGTCGTTTCAGTCGTGTCCGACTCTGCGACCCCACAGACGGCAGCCCACCAGGATCCCCCATCCCTGGGATTCTCCATGCAAGAACACTGGAGTGGGTTGCCATTTCCTTCTCCAAAATAATGGGTGGAGGACTTGTTTTGGTAGTGCAGGGCAGTGCTATTAAGAAGTTCTAGGTGAAATAGGAAGCATTGCTCTTGAACAGGTATGCAGCATTTTCTTCTGTCACAAATTGTGATATTATCTTTATAAAAATAGACTAGTCCAGGTACCCTGATGAGGAAATCTTTCAAAAAATCTTTGAAGCTTCCGGGAAAGCCTATTCAGTCCCTGCCATATCTGCTGTCATTAAATGTATTAATAGAATCTAGAATGCTGGAGTTACTTGTCTGCTGTCTTTTATGAGCACTGCTTGTACACAAAATGGTCTTCTGTGTTCTCATTTAATGTGGTCAAATGAATATATTTTAGTATGTAAATTTCTTATTTTTTTTGTTTTAATGGCTAACAACTTTACAGGGAAAAAAATCATATGTATGAAACAGCTTGCTACAGCTTTTTGGAAGTTTCTTCTATCCTTATCAGTATACATACACATGATTAATATGTTTCTTGTGGGACTGCCTATGAATCATTGGTGTGTAAGTTGTTTAATGACCACAAACCCCATCCTCCCTGTTTATAACACTCTTTGCAGTGCGACCTAGATATTCTTCCATCAAGATATGGAATCTATTTCCTCCTATCTTGAATCTCTTCCAGCCTGGTGACTAACTCTGAGTAACAAGAGAATGTAGTTTCTTCTTTCTTTTTTTAATGAAATGAGGCAAGGTTGTTATTACTGTTTAAAATCTTGGCTTGCAGGTTCTTCATTGCGGCCTGAGGGCTTAGTTGCCCCAAGGCATGTGGAATCTTAGTTCCCAGACCAGGATCAAACACACACAGCTCCTGCATTGGAAGGAAGATCCTTTTTTTTGGAAGGCAGATTCTTAGCCACTGGGCCACCAGGGAAGTGATAAGAGACTTGTGGTTTCTGCTCTTGCCATGTTGCCACCATCCTATAAAGAAGCTTGACCTAGCCTCCTTGTGGCCTACCCTTTACTCAATGCCAAAATCCAGCCATGTGAATGAAACTGAGACTGTCAGGCCCCAGTTGAGCTGCCAAATGATTGCAGTCACGAGTGTGACCCCAGGCCAGGCCAGCTAAAATCCCATGCAGCTTAACCCAGCCCAAGTGTATGAGCAAATAAAAATGGTTACTTTAAACCACTAAATTTTAGGGAATTCCCTGATGGTCTGGTGGTTAGGACTCTCTGTGGTCAGTGTTGAGGTTGTGGGTTCAATCTTTGGCTGGGGAACTAAAATGCTGCAAGTTACAGAGTGTGCCCCCAAACCCAGTAAACATTAGGTAATGTATATGGAATATAGATAACTGATATAAAGTTGGTACATTATATTTGCATTCTAATTTTGGAATTATTATTATTTAGGGTATAATTTTGTATGTATTTGAACACGTTGTAAGATATTTTATATGCTTATACACAATTCTATGGTATTCCTTTACCACTGTTTGCTTAACCTTTTCCTAATAATTAGACATTTGGTGTGTATACAGATTTCCATTTTTATGGATAATACCATTCCAAGAATCTTTTTACAACTGGTCTCTAATTTTTTTTGATTGTTATTTTCTTAGGATTTTTTTTTAACCTAAAGTGGAATTAGTGGGTAAAATGATGTAAAGTATAAATTCTCACTACATATTGACTGACTGCTTTCTAAAAGATGGTTATCAATTTACTGTGCAGCCAGCAATATATTCATCTCCCCATACCCAGTTAGCAAACTTTCTAAAAATTTAGCAATTTTGATTGCTTAAAATACTTTTTTGGCCTCACCTCTCATTTTGTGGCATCTTAGTTCCCCAACCAGGGATTGAACCCTGGGCCACAGCAGTGAAACCACTAAGTCCTAACTACTGAACCACCAGGAAATTCCCAGC
Organism: Redunca redunca; assembly: GCA_006410935.1. Taxonomy (NCBI): domain Eukaryota; kingdom Metazoa; phylum Chordata; class Mammalia; order Artiodactyla; family Bovidae; genus Redunca; species Redunca redunca. Next base: position 40,021 of record SJYQ01095553.1, read on the forward strand.
AATTTTAAAATTAAGATGTAACATATATGCAGCTAAGTATGCAAATCTTAACTATGTATCTTGATTAATATTTACAGATACAGAGAGCTAGACAGAGTTCATGTAGTCACCCCCAGATGAAGATTTGGAACGTTTCTAGCTCCCCACGTATTTCTCTTGTGGTCCTTTCCAGTCAAACCACCCCCAGAAGTAATCACTACTTTGATTTTAATCACCATAGATTTAGCTAATCTTGACCTTCATATAAATAGAATCATGCAGATTGTACTCTCCTATGTCTTCCTTCTTTTGCTCATTATTATATCTGTAAAATTCATTCTTGTTCTTTTTGTGTATGGCAGTGGTTCATTCTTGTCCATTGTCCAAAGGATAATATTATCCCTTGAGTACGTTGCAATTTCCTTATCTATTCTTCATCTGATGGACAGTTCAGTAACTTCAGTTTGGTGCTATTAAACAAAGTGTTTTAAACTTTTTCACTCATTTTAATATTTCAATAGTCATACGTTGATACCTTAAAAGTGTTAACTTCTTCATTTACTGTTGGAGTACAACTGGCGAGGGTCTAGAGAATGAGTCTGAGGGAGTGAGCAGGGCCAGATTATGAAGGACCTTATGAGAGGTGCTGAGGAGCATGAACTATGTGGCATGGACAAAGGGGAGTCACTGAGGGATCTGAAGCAGGAGAAGAAACTTATCAACCTTGACTGTTAGAAAAATGTCCCTGCCAGTAGGGAGGAGAATGGATGGTGTGAGGGACAGTCTGAAGGCAGATTTCCAGGCAGAAGACATGGCAATAGCATAGGTAAGAAATGAGCTGGGCCTGAACTAACACAGCAGCAACAGAACTTATTAGGTGTTGATCTTTGAGGCATGAGGAAGTGAGACGAGCTAACTGCTGGATAACTAAAATGGCGGTAGATGCATTGACTAAGGCAAGGAAGGCAGATGGGGAGGAGGATACGGCACCACAGGAAAGATAATGCGTTAATTTTGGATTTGTTGAATTTGAGATACCTGTGGAACATCCAGGTGGAGAAGACTACTTGTCAACTGGTTATGCAGGTCTAGATGGGCTCCCTTGGTAGCTCAGCTGGTAAAGAATCCCCCTGCAGTGCAGGAGACCCCGGTTGGATTCCTGTGTTGGGAAGACCCCCTGGAGAAGGGAATGGGCTACCCGCTCCAGTGTTCTGGCCTGGATGGCAAAGAACTGGACATGGCTGAGCGACTTTCACTTTCACTTTTCCCGTGGGTCTAGAGGTCTGCAAGTGGTCCTGCTAGAGGGAGAGATTTGGGAGATCACCAGCACGTAGAAGGAAGAAGAACCTGGAAGATAGACAAGGTTAATTAGAATAGTAATTGAGGTGGATGGACAGGCATCGAGAAGGAAAGCCAAAGAAGAAGCCCAAGATGAGAGGTCTGAAATAAATGGGAAAGTTGTGGCTCTCAGAAGTCCAGGGGTTGAAAATTTCAAAAAGAGAGGGTATCTCAGAGAGGAAGGTGAGATAAAGACTGCACAGTAACTTCTGGATTTGGAAGTCAGATCATTGGTGAGCTTGCCATAGTAGTTTCAAAGGAGTGATAGGAGTGGGTGCCAGATTGCAGCAAGCTGAGAAAACCGAGGGCAGTAATTAGACTTTCCTTTTGGAAAATTCAGTTACAGATAAAAAGAAAGATGACATCATCGAGGCCAATGTCACTTTTGTTTTTGTTTTTTAGTTTGTTAAATTGATTGAGATCTGAGTACCAAGCACAGACGGGGTGAAGCTGTCCCCTCCTGGACTGCTCCCTAGGGACCATGCCTCGGATCCAGCGCCTCTGTTGTCTTCCAAGCCCTCGTTTCTGCCTTCTCTAGTTTTAATTGAGCATTTGTTTGCAATCTACATTTACAGCTAATTCACTCTCATGCTTCATGTGTAGTGCAAGTATTTCATAACAGAGTATTATCAATGCCTCCCTCCTATTTCTTATAACATTGCTATTATTTATTTCACTAATTCATAAACTATAATTGCTGAAAGCATGGGTTGAATCAATGAATCATGTAGTGAAAATTTATCCTTTGGAGTAATTTTTCTCACAAAGTTATTTGTTATGCTTTACCCAAGTGACTCGGTGGTAAAGAATCCGCCTGCCAATGCAGGAGACACAGGAGACCTGAGTTCAATCCCTGGGTCAGGAAGATGCCCTGGAGAAGGAAATGGCAACCCACTCCAGTATTCTTGCCTGTAAAATCTCATGGACAGAGGACTATAGTCCACAGGGTCGCAAAGGGTCAGACAATTGTAGCGACTTAGCACAGCACCATTTCATATTTTATATAGTGTTGGTGCTTTTAAACTAAACATATGTGGTTTCTAACATGATGACTTTTAAAGACAAGATGTGAGATAAAAGAGAAAAATTCAGATCGAGTTTATGATAAAAATTTCAATCTTTTGAAACATCTCATTGTACCTGAGGACAATGAACTCAAGTTGTTCTATTTCTTTGTGCACTGTATTAAACAGCTTACAAAATAAGCAATGTGTCCCTGCAAATTGCAAAGACATATAACTCCACATCCCAGTCATTTTGACAAGTAAGGTGGCTGATTATCTTATGTGGCTATTAGAATCTTGAAACAGAGTAAAACTGTTGTTTAAAAAAAGTTACAAACAAATGGTGTCTAACTAAACTTAAAAGCTTTTAAACAGCAAAGCAAACCATAGACACAATGAAAAAACAGCCTATAAACTGGGGGAAAATATTTGCAAATGATGCTACCAACAAGGGATTAATTTATATATATATATATATATATATATACACACACACACA